>JANHGN010018568.1:0-42362 GCA_024605025.1 Megaceryle maxima
CCTGTGTGACCTGTGCTGGATTCTATGGTCCTGCTCTGGCAGGGGGGTTGGACTCGAAGATCTCCAAGGTCCCTTCCGACCCCTGACACCCTGTGATCCTGTTAACTATTGAAGCTGAAGAGCAACACTGCCACACAGCAAAGTAGATCCAGGCTGATCAGGAATTTATCTGGATTCATTACAGGTATCTGGTAACCATGAAGAGACCCAGTACGTGGAATAACCTTCCAGTACCATTCCCTGATCTGCAAGGGCATAGGGGAGACACTGTGAGGGCAAAAATGCTGGCTTGCTCTGAAGCAAAACCAGACAGACAAACACAACCCCAGAAGGGAACCCAGGGCAATGTCTTTTCGGTCTCTGTGCTCCTACAAATCGGTGGCTCCTTCACTCCCAGCCAAACCCTGGCACACTGCTCCGGTCAGCCCGTGAGCTGTAGCCAGCAGAGCTGTGCATGGCCCGCAGGGCCGGCAGGCAGAGCAAGAGATGCTCTGGGTGAATCCTCGACCGCTCGGGCACTGGCTGATGGGCACTGTGCCCGATCCCTCCTGATTTGCCTTTGGTGCTGCTACTGGAACCGGGATGCGCTCTGGATGGCTGCTGATCAGATGGGAGAGACTGCTGGACATTTAACATTTTACTGCAGTGTTTTCTTACTTAAAAAAAAAAAAAAGTGCTTCATTTTGTAGGAAACTGGTAAGCTGGATGGCTCTTACCACATTCACTTGACTCTAAATGCCTTTAATTTTAAAAACTTTAAATCAATTTAGTATTTCATTGATATATTCTGACACAATACACTCAAGATGGCAAATCCAATTTGATGAGGAGGCATTAATGCCCATTTCATTTAGCATTATACAGGTCATCTCCAAATAGGAAAGTACCATGTGGTAAAAGGTTGTATTGAGCGTGTCAGAGTCACTGGCGATTGTTTTGTATCTCAAAAGAACCTTTGTAACTGCCTCAAAATAAGAGATGATTGATTTACAAAGTACCAAATTTCAAATTTCATATTCTAGGACTAAACATCAAATAATTGGACAAAGCTGTCCCCCTGTCTGACCCATCACAATCAAGCCCCTTTCAAGGTTGACTGCCTGCATAAGAAATATATGCATAATTTCATTTTGTCTCCTGTCCAACATCCAATGTTAGAAGTTAATTAAATTGCTTGTCCATTGTATTCATCCACTTACAAAGATAATGATATTCTGTTCCTGAATTAAAGAGAATTTTATAAAGCCTGCACTATGGAACCTGGCATGCTGTACACTGAGGAGCTGAACTCTGTCATGGTTCCTGATTGCAGCTCTCCTAATTAGGAAACAAAATGAACGTTTCTGCATCTGCCAATGCAGAGGACAAGTCATTCCAACAGCGAGGGTAAACGCTTTGTACAATAGCAACTTAATAATATCTCATGTTTGACTATAATAAATTCTGCAGGATTAATAAACCTGTTAAATTTTTTAATTACCATAACAAAGATGAACTGCAGTGTAACAAGACAGCCCGGAAAGAGGGACACAGGTTAGAGGGAGAGAACAGCTTCTTGCAAGGGCATCAACGTCGAGGACACTGAAATCACCAGATTCTTGTTCTTGCACGAGAGGAGGAGGGAAAACATAACAACGTGGCAAGCCACCCGAGCCGGCGGAGAATCGGGGATTAATAATTTCAGCTATACTACCCCTGTGCTTTTGGCCTAGATACAGAGATCAGTACCAGGGCAACGTGCTTTCTAAGCAACCGTACAGTCAGAAGCGTAATGCAGCTGCAAATTGAGTCCCTGTTACCGGTGAACTTCTACGGCCCAGGGAAGCTGTGGCTCAGTGCTGGAGCCATCACGGGGGGCCAGGCTAGAATTAAGCACAAAGCCTCCGCGCCGTGTGGGGAAGAAACAGCCATGTGGTAATGTGAAAACCATCGGAACACTGCCCTGAACTAAAGCCTTGTTTTAAGATACCGTCTTCCCTGTTCAGCAAGAAGCAGCCCTCCGTGACTGAGGTCACCGGAGACACAGGCTGCCTCCCCCCAGCCCCTCCACCTGGGCACGAGGGGAATGTGCTTCTCACCTCCTTAACATCCTCCACAAACTTGCATTCAAAGGCTCCACTGTAACATGCAAAAGGAGTCTGAAATCTCTAAAAGCACCACCAAAAAGTAAGCTTTTCAGTGCCATTTATGTCACCCCAGTTAAGTATCGAACAGCAAGGGCAATGTAAGTTGCCCATGTTTGAAAAACAGAATGTTTGCTGACTTTTACTGACTTAATGCAACACGCTTTACCTTCAAAAATAGAAAAAAGGTCTCTCCCAGCTTTTCTTTGTCTTTTACCCAATGCTGTAGCACAGAGTTAGGGTTAAAAATCAGAAGCGTTACGCCACTGACACCCTGAGCAGAAAGACTTAACTCATTGTGATGACCCTTCATGGTCTTAATCCATACACTGCCATTTCAGCAAGATACAAAGATGCCTATTGCAAGTTTTTTAGTTATTATTGCTAGCAAGGGGCCAAACCCAGTACTTCCTAACAGACTGCACTGCACTGAAATGAAAAGCAACAGGATTTACGTGATTAGATATTGTAAACCCACGCACCCTTTGCACCAGTTGCTGCACTGATTCCATAAAGGTGTTAACGATATAAACCAAAGCAGCAGTAAGATAATGATGTAAGCTTACTCTGTTGGAGCTCACTAAAAATATTGAAAATTGAGTTAAGAGGAAACCTAAAGAAGTTTTTCAATGTGGGTAAACTAAAATAAGAGCATAAATGAAAACATGTCTGGCGTTCTTGGTTTGGTAAACATAAGAAAATGTCAGGATTACTGAAAAGAAAATATTTTTCCTGGAATTACACACAATAATTACATGTAAAATAACAGAATGCCTGCTGCCATTGCGCATTTCTTCACATCTGTTTAGAAGAATACTTTGTGATAGTTCATTTTAAACTATGCTCAGCATTTTTTTCACGTGGTCTTATTCCCAAGATACGGCTACGTTTACCAATCCAAAAAACGTATTTTGAGTAATGTAACTTTTGTGAACTGAAACTCATTAAATAGCATTGGCAAATCAATAAGGACATAAAGATGTAAAGCTTTTCTTTATGAAATAAACCAAATTATACTCTTCTAATCTAACTAGTCAGTCAAGTCACTTGATAATTAAATCATGTGGAAAACCTGCCTTGTTATTAAAATCTCTTCAGAATGCCCCTGTAAGTTGGAATATGCACTTACATAATGCATATTATTTATATTTCTACCTTTCAGAACTTTTCAATTTCAATTAAAATTCTGTAATTCGTATTGGGAATCGCATTACATGCATGATAGATAAAAGTTAATTAAAGGAGAATCAATTCTAAGAGATGGCCAACAATGAACCTAAGCAGTTTACAAATTGCCTACTGTCATTCATCTGGAGTATGCAACGTCTGTGGACAATTACAGAAAAGCTTTAATTGATTTTAAAATTTCAATAATATGGAACATTTTGTACATTTATAAATACTCTGCTTGTACTCAGATTTTTAGAATTGAAGTAACTGCTGGGACCACCAATCCAAAGCCCTGGGCAGCGCAGAACCTGCGCTTGCAGTGCAACAAAACGCTGACGTGCCGCACGCACGCCGAACAGCCGCATCTCAAGTACCTGTTTTACACACTGTACTGCTTTAAGCTAATCATATTTTTAAAGGAACGTGTTCCTGACTAATTACTGTTAAAAAAATACTTAGCACACTTACATAAGTTTCTTACAGACACACAGGTTGCATTACTGTGATGACAGACAAGAACATTTTTCTCTTTAAGTTCTGGCAAGCCATGGAGCAAACGGAATTACTCGAGAAAAAACCTGTCACCTGATTCACTGGTAACACAGTCAGCAAACAGTAGAACCTGCTAAAGAACCCTCCTGTGCCTCAACATCCTAAAAAGGTATGAATAAAAAGAGGGTTACTATGGCCTATTTCTACTGCTTCCTCCTTGTCTGAAAATCGGGCGATCGGAGAAGCCTCAGAGGAACAGTAACAAGAAGCAAGGATGGGGCAAAGGCTTGGTCTCCAGCAAAGGTACCTTCTCTGCATGGGAGTCCCAGACACCACTTTATGCTAATAAAAGAAATTTCAGCAATTCTGCTAATCTAGGTACGACACGGGCTGATGTTCTATCCCTAAGCAGGCAATCCTGTGTCAGACAGACATCAGATAAACAGAGAAGAGTGAACGCTGGCTCACACCTCCTGATCTACTGGTGAGTGAGAGCACCCAGACAAGCGAGGCATTAGGATCCACATGCCTTAACCTGCCACGGACCTGGGCGTGCCAGGTCGTGATTCATCCTGAAGCAGAAATCCAGCTCCATGGCAGGAAGAACCCGGAAGGGTCCCACCCTCCTTGTTTTCACAAAACACATACCACAAACACTCTGGGGAGAAACTGCTAGAAATACATTTGCCGTATCTTGCTCGGAACCACAGTTCATTGTTTTGATCAAAGCTTTACCTTCAAAGTGTCAGGTGACCCTTCAGCTCCTCAACTGCCACAAAGGAGTTCATGGTGTTCTGCCAGAAACAACAATACAGTTGTGCCCAAAGGCTCACCCCTCTACAAAGGCAGCATTTGAATACCCATCCCTGACTTCTAAAAAACAAGCCCAAACCCAAATGTCTCTACAGACCATATGCAAAGTGAGCTTAATATTACTTCATTTACTAGGCTGTCACCATTACCTTGCTCAAATCCCACTTTGGCCTTGCTAGCACACCACATCACCATTTTATTCAGTAAAAGGAAATACATCAGGAACAGCCCAGCATCACAAGGCACTACGTGAAGTTGATCCATTAATGCCGAAAGACCACCGCAGAAACAAAGCTCACGGCTCTGCAACATGCTTTTTGATCACATGAAATTTGACAAAAGGTAGCATGGGAGATGAGAACTAAAAGCCTCCAAACTTGCAACTGAGGCCTAGCTTGACTGAAATTTTCAACAGAATTAATTGAAGATACGGTCACGGTCAGTACGAGGTCAATGCTGCTGAATGGAACGGCAGCTGGGGACACCACAGCACTGAGTGGGGCACTGCAGGCTAGGAGACGGCTTTGAGAGCAGCTCCAAATGCCAAGGCATCCTCTCAGCTGATCTGGAGTCACAGGGCAAGAACCACGCTTTGCTGCTGATGTATTTTTACATTTGAATTTGAATTTGAAAATAAGAGAAACCCCCTCCCATTTCTAAGCAGGAATATACTTTCTTACAGAAAATAGCAACAGACAAATAAAAACCCTTAAAAAAGGCAAAAAAAAAGCTCTTTCAAGGAAGTGAAAAATATCAGTGAGTTGTACCTATATGAGTGCACTACACACAGGGCTTTTCTTCCTACAGGCTCATGCTTGAACTAAAAAGAAGCCACCATTTGAGAAGAATGTTTTGGTAACAGCAGAAGGGAGCAAGAAAACCTCTGTACTGAAAGAAGTAATAACTTGAATTTTATTTTAAAACTGAGAAGACAAAAATAGTCTATATAAATCAAACAAGTTGTCTCTTCATGTCACTTTTATGATGGACATTAATCTTAGTTTCTAGACAGAACTGCTGTCTGATGTAACCACGCTTATTGACTTAATGGGAAGAAATTTATATTAGTCTAGGAAGCTGTGATGAATGCAGTCTTAAAGTTCAATGACTCAAACCCTTCAGTAACCTCAAACGTTAACCCAGGTAGAGAGAAACTTAAATCTTAATCCTGGAAGGCAAGTTTATGCTTCATTCGCTTTTTGTTGCTAAGAAATTCTGAATGTTCATATATTCTGTACGTCTATTTATGCATGCAGGTGTGCGTATGTATAAAAACTCTATAGGTAGTATACACAGTTTACAGAGAGCAAAAACGTCTGTGGGGAGAGATCCAAAGGGTCGCTGTGTGTGCTCCCTCCCAGAACTGAGGTGCAGAGAAGTCGCCAAGAGATTCTGAAGCTGATTTCTTCTCAGCAGTTAACAGTTAAAAAAGAATATGCTGAAACTCGACTTCTTTGCCAACAAATCCTCTTCAGCCTCAGAACTGCCAGCGCGGGCGGCAGGCCACTGCGAACCCTGCGGGCACGGCTGGGCTGCCGGGAGCGCGGCTCGGGCTCCTCTCGGGGCTGGCGGAGTTTCCCGGGGCTGAGGATGTCGGTCTGAGGCAGCGCATGGCTCTCCTGCTGGAGCCCGTGGCTCTCCGAGGTAAGTCGGGCACGCACCGTCAGCGCTGGCGGCACTGATTACATCGTTTCACGCCTGAATCGTGAAGTGATGAGTGCAGCTGAGGTACACCGACGAACCAACACGATCCGAGCTTCACGGCCTCCCTACACGTGGTATTAGCGTGCACAGAGGAGTGGACAACAAAACCCTCCAAAGCTCCTCACTGTACAGCCACAGGCTATCAGAGTGGGGGTACGTGGAGCATCTGCAGTTGGCACCCATCAGTGAAGTGTAATTAAAAGTTGGGATGATCCCACTAGCACCTGCAGCGAGTCCTACGACTGCTCACGGTGAGTACGTGGAGATGGGCTCCACCACGGGATGCGCGTGCTCCCTGGTGTGCTCCCACTCGCTAACACTGGCCAAGGCAATGGGTAAAGCAGCAGAGGCATTTTGCCTCTGCTCATAATGGGGTCCTTTTCCCATCAGTACTTCTCACCTTCAACTGCCTTCCCCCTCCCTTATTCTGCTTTCATGTTCCTTAAGCCCCCTTTCTCTTAGTCCCTGTCACAGCTGGAAAGGGATTCACCTGTATTTGGGTCCAGATAGTACAAAGACTTCTGAGACAGGTTTTGTTTTCTCTCTCCTTTACTACCATTCCAACCCCCCAAAAGTTTTTGCAGAAACTGGCACAACTACATCTTCAGTTTACAACCTGAGAGAAGCCTGCACACCCGTGGCGAGAGTCACCAGCCATTCTCACTGCTTCCCTCCCGCACGGAACAATGTCCTTCCCTTCACTGGGAACCTGGAGCAACAGCAGAAATTTACAACACGGGCTCCAGACAATCAAATGATGCTTAATAACACTCAGGAAAATCTGTACAGAAAGAAGCCCTCCCTTAGTGGCAGCTGTTACTTGTGACCCAATCAAGTGCAGGTTCCCCTTCTGCAGAGCTGTCATTTGGGGAAGAATTTGTTTTCTTTTTTACTGTGCTCTACCACCCCTCCTCACTGGGATCTTCCTTTTACTGGACACTGAGGCCCACAGTAACTCACTGCCGAACAGAAGCCTGTATACATTCCCAAGCTTACAGTATGGATTACCTGGAAATCTCTTCCTTATTGCTTAGGAGCACTTTATTTTTGGTACTGGTTTAAATCTGGCTGTGGCTACCCAGAGGTGCGCGTGGAGATACACACGGTGTCGGAAGCCAAGGAAAAGATCCATGAATAAAATACTGCTACATTCACTGGAGCAGGTAGCGAGAAGGATGCTAACAGAGCAATAATGCACATGAGGGGAAGCCAGAGGAAGAGTCCTCGAGTAAAAGAATGTTCATGAACATAAAAGTGACTAATTATGTAGATTTCTGTCTCTTCTTCCACACAAGGTGGGAGAGCTCAAAATTCAGCAGACCATTTCAAACCGTAACACACTAAAATCCTAACTCTTAAGAACTGAAAGGAAAATTTGAGCAGAAGCCAAAGGGAATGCCAGAGAGAGAGGAGAAATTTTCCCAGTGCTAGTTATGTGAGTGTTGACCATGAACGTGTGACTTCAGAGGAAGGAAAAGACAAAACTCCATCCTGAAAGCAGCACTGGCACCCACGGTGCTTGCCAAGGCACGGAACTGCCAAAGCGGGGCCAAACCAGACACTCTGCAGGGGGCTGGGGAGGGGAAGGGCTGCACGAAGACTTCAGCAATACATTTTTTGAAAATGACATTCACCTCTTATCGGAGTGCCAAAGATGAAACTGAACACAGAAACATTCCTTTTACATGGCACAAAAAGCGCCTTGCAGTTTAACAGCAGTTTGCTAATTCCACTGCCATAAACACCTTTCTCTTGCTGATCCCTCAGACTCCACAAAATCCCTTCAGTACGGCCAACAGCTAGAAGTTTACCATGCGTGGTCATAATCACTAGAAAATTTGGGTGCGATTACTTTCCCGGAGTTCAGATCCCGCAGGATGTCCAGGCACTTCAGTTAAGGCCTCACCGATCTCTGGGGGCTTTATGGACAGCGGGGAAACAGCCGCCACTGTGCCGTTCCTCGTGGCAGATGCCCACGTCGAGCTGAGCTCGCCAAGGGATGCAGTGGGATCCAGCGCCCTGCCTCACCGCTGCCGACGCTGCGGCTCCTCGCTCCCTCTCAACACCAAGAGCCGAAGGCGGCCCAGGGCCGGGGGAGCACAGATGAGAGGCTGCGGCTGGTGCTGCGTTGGGCAGCAACGCTGCGGGACTCTGCGGGCTTCTCACAAAGGGTGAGGTCCTGGACTGTGGAGCTGCAGCAGCCACTGGACAGCGAGTGCACCCAAAGCAGCTGGCACCAGTGGCTGCTCTGCGGAGGACGACGCGCAGCGCTGCAGCAGCAGCCTTTGCACAGGCAGCACCCGCTGTTTCCCAGAAACAGCAACAGCATTTCATTCTGCATCATTTCTCAGGAACAGGAATACAATCTGTGTGGCACTCCTAGTGCTTTCTACTGCCTTAGCTGTTTTTTACCAAGTTTAAATTTACTCAATCGAGCAGCAAATCCTCCTTTCTAAAGGAAATGGAAAGACATGCCAGTAAGGGAAGGCAAGAAAACGGCAGAGCCTTCACACTCAAAAGCTTTTATCACGTTAGACAGGTGATGGCAGCTTCCAGTGACAGCTGCACACGTGGTCCTCAGAACTCAAACTGTGGTTTTCAGGAGCGGATCTCCACAGGCTGCATCCACAAAACTCTCCCACATTCCTCTTGGGCCAGGGTGGGAAATGCAGCATCTCTGAGCAGGAGCGGCCAGGCTCGCTCTTCACCCACAGTCCAGCCTTCGCTCTGTGTGGCGACCACCCCTATCCTAGTCCCATTTTAGCTCTTCTGGACTAGGGTAAGATTCAATAATCAGACTTTACTCCTAAGTATTTTCAAATACTCGCGTTCAACAGAAAGAAACATTTCTTTAAATAGGGTCAACTGGTATCAGTGCAACACAAGCAGGTTAGTTGTTGTCACTGAGGTAACGCAGCTGTTGGGTCGGGAAGAGGCGAATGTAAACGTTACTACACAACTGAAAAGCTTCAATACTAACTCCTGAGAAAAGCAAGGCTTAGTCTTTTGTGTGATGTGGTTTGTTTTAGAAGCTAAGACAGTATTTAAAACAAACGTGTATTGTCTTATGGCTCACATATGCAAAATAGGGAATCCACTATGTGAAATAATATCTGAAAGCCTTAAGATACATGGAGCAGGTGCTTGATTTGTTCAAGGAAAGGCAGTGAAAACACCCTACTTCGATCCTGTGCTGTTTACACTCAGAAGACTGTTGCTAATTAGCTCATAAAAGCCTTGCAAACAGCAATACCCATGCTCTGCCATTGGGAGAGACTCGGGGCCGGGCGTGTGCTGAAACGCGCTTGAGATGACAAAACGCAGCAAAGGCCAATTTGCATGGGGCCTTAGTGAAAAGTTAGTGTATGGAAATAAGAATGTTCCAAGTCAAAAGGAATAAGACAACCTAGTTTAATCTGATTATTCTGAGGTTGAGGCAACATATTAATCAAGTGGACAAAACAATTCTATTAATGAAATTCAAAAGGTACAGTATGATAATCAATCTTTTACTATATTGCAAATGATAAAACAAGCATCCAGAAGGGTTATGCTAATTACATGTTTCAAGTCAAATGAACCCGTTCCATGCTTTGTCTTGCTGAGACAAATAGAGCCTTCCTGCCATTTAATCATATTCCAGATGTCTATATCAGTGTCTGCAGTGATACATTAGCCTACTGAAGAACTGGAGATAGACTGTTACCCTCTTATAACACAAACACGCCACGAAGCCACTGAGAGCAGAACCTGGCCTTGGCCATTCCTACGGACAGCGGTGCAGGAATGAGGAACGAGCCCAAGAGAAGGTGGTGAGCTCTCATCAGGCACCTCACAGGGCCACCACCTGCCTTTCCTTTGCAAACCATCTCCCAATCGAGGAGATGGGCAGACACTTTCCTCCCTGGAAGCGCTCGGGGTCTGCAGGGTTCAGGGTCAGAGCTGAAACGCCCGAGCTGGCTGCGCAGTGGTGCAGCCAGGTGGAGGTGGGGACTTCTCTGGGGAGATGATCAGCTCAGGGCAGTGTTGTGCAAATGTTAAGGAGCTGCTTCCCCTCTCCAGGTTAGCTGGGCTGCCTCTAAACAGAACTCTGTAGTATCATGAATGCAGTGCATCTGTCCAAATAGAAACTCCGTCCTGCAAGAATACAATGTAAACCCAAACACCTACTTGTGCGGAAAGACCCAAATTACAGCATTACATTAAAAAAAAAAAAAAAAAAAAGAAGTATTAATGCTGCTCTTTCTCCACAGCTTGCAGATAGTATAACTGAGCATGATAATGACACAGAACTGATGCTGAGCGCGTGTGGAAGAGGACTGTGGGGAGCCCCACTGCTCCCACTGCCCCAAGGAACCCGAGGACATAAGCCAGAGCCCAGGAAAACGACGAGTGGCCAGATACACATCCTCCAAGTATGTCTGAAATACGGCAAATACTGGCTGTGTTATATTTTGATCTCGGTTATATGATCAAATAAGATAATAGTAAGCCCAGAAAACTGATGTCATACCATGCTTATATTGTACACAATGCAAACAGCTGCAATCAAATATATACAGCTGATTCAACAAATTTCATTTCCTCAGGGGTACCATTTTTACGTTACTCCATGTAGATGGCTCATACTAGAAATAGAAAATGTCCTGAAAACAACTGAAACACGGCACAGCTTTCCTGTATAGGCTGCTCTTGTACACATCAGTCAACCCCATCCCTACTGCGCACAAGGACATTTTTGTCTGAATAAGCACAGACCTTGTGAGGCTTCAGCATTTTTCCCGGCTGCCTGTCCTACAGCGCACATCCTCCCTCTCCCACCCCAGCCACACACCACCGCCTCCTTCCACCGCCTGTGCTTCCCACCACGCAGCCTGAATTCTTCCAGCTGCTCTACGCTTCACCATTGCAAGCACCTCGCCGCTCGCTGGGCACGTTTCAGCACCAGTCGTGGGGTTTTAACCGGTGTCACAGCGTGTGTCCTCACATGTGTCCGGCTGCACCAAGCAACAGGGCATCAGCTACACTTCACTGCTTGTTCAGCTTGGCAACTGGAAGTCAACAGCAGCCCAAAATCAGGGATGCAAAATGAATAAATTCCAATATGTAAAAAATAAATTCCTGTATTTAAAAACCCCAGGAAATACGTTACAGTAAAAAAAAATAAAAAAAAATAAAAATAAAAAAAAAAAAAAGAATCTTCATCAAAAAAGGTAGTATTTTTAAACAAAAACTACTGGACCTGTATTAGCAGCTAAACCCCCAAGACAATAACGAGAGCAAACAAGTATGTGCCTAAACTTGTAATTAGAAATAGCCAAACCCTAAAACCTTCCTTCACAAAATGAGTCGGAACAACCTTTCTGGTAAAAAAGATAAACATCATTTTCCTTAGATTTTAAAGAAAAAGGAAACAAAAAAAACCCCACCAAACCCACAAATTATTATGTACTTCAGAATCCTAAACCCAGGCCTTTTTGCACTTAGCAATAGATTCCATTTTAGTCAATCCTTTTTTCTGCTTTAAGTGGGAGGGGAAAAAAAAAGTGACAAGAAAATGCAAATTCCCCTATTGCATCACCTTCCTTATTTTCAAGGAACAGTCCTTTTGCTGCATGCAAGAGAAATGCCATCCTAGGAAAGTCACATTAATAAACCCACAGACGCTATGGACTTCAGTGGATTTCCCCAGAAATGTACATATTTACCAACAGAAGAGAATTTCATACCTGAAGTCAGTGGGCTGTGATCTGGCCCTACAGCCTCGTAAGCAGGAGAATGTCAATTTTCAGAAAGGAGATGCTCCGTTTGAAACTGTAATGACCGCAAGTATTCCGACTCGTCCGGCACCCTGCTTTGTGACGCTACTGCTTATAGTTTCTCCTGGTAAAACTAAAATGTAAGGCATAAAGCAAAACTAGCTTGCTAGTTCAAGGCAGGAAAAAAAAAAAGGATCTAGTTGCCATATATGAAAACGCAGATTTTCTGTAATTCAGCATCCACATTTAATTTTGAATTTTGAAATGCTAAATTATCAAAATTGCAAGTCTTGTTTCCTAACCACACTTCAGACAAAGTATTAGATGAATGCAAATCACTGAAATGAAAATTTTGGCCTTATGCTATTCCACATATCCCCTTGGACTTTTAAAGTACAGTTCGTACAAGAGCCGTGACATCTTTAGGTTGGAGGTTTTAGAGGATTAGTCATCATTTTTACTGTTACGTGCTGTCTAATCTTCCACACAAACTTGTATCAGCTTGCTTTAAATTAACTTTAATTCAGGTTTACCAAAGAAGAAAATCAGACTGTAACTAAATGAGGTCAAGGACTTTGGAAGACCTCATCTAATCCCACAATACTTGGATCTCTTTATGAAGTCCATTTGCTCATCATGAGTGGCGCAGATGGGCGTGGGTATGTACGGCAGATTAAATAACTCTGTTTAATATTAGTCAGAAATGAGAAACAATAACTAATATTTGTAAAAAGTTACACCTGAAATATTTCACTCCGTCTTATGTTAAATGTACTTAGCAGAAAGGTCAGAGCTCCTGAATTTGCTAGATAAATAAATGTTGGTGAGGTGGATGAATCACTGGAGAATTGGTGCATGGCAGCGAATGAATAACCTGCAAATGCTTCCCAAACCCCATTATTTCCCTTTTTCCAGTAGGCCAAAGATTCATGTCCCTGCATGCCGCCAGTTCATTACGGAGAAATATCATTCCTCTTCTGGCACTCTCTGGGCGGCCTCTCAGCCCCACGAGGACCCTTTAATGTTTAATTCCCCATCATCTGCTCCAGTGAACAGCTTAATCTCTGCTTGTATGATCAATACTATATCAGTGTAAATTAAAATGACAATTTTAAAGTAATTAAGCCTGTTAATGCTCGATTCAAATGTCATTATTTGCACAAGGGATTGAGGAGAAATTACATCGTGTCCAGGGTGACAGGAAAATGTTTGAGCCTTCTCAATCCTGTTGCCGCTGTGCCACTGGAGGCTTTAGCAAAGCAGATTAACTTCTAGCTCCCACTGCCAGGATACCTATCCAATTTCAAAAGAGGATAACACAATTTGATAAATTTAATTCCAGCTACAAACTCAATTATTGTGATAATGGATGAAAACTGGGAGGAGACACTAAACAAGACCCACATAAAAAATACACTTAACTTCAGAATGAGATACAACAGTAATTGTTTTATTTGATTTGCTCTATCCCTTTTGAAAACCCTTTAAATAATTGTGATTGTTAGAAGAATAGCCAGCATTTATTAAATAGCATGAGCTCTAAGATCAAAGTGGCTGCAGTTTAAAGGATTTTGGTCACAATGGAAATGTTTGCCATCCTTTGCTTGTACAGCTACATTTATTAGACAAGTAAAATTACATCATTACAGTATTGGATCTCATAAATAGATCTATAAAACTCAACTACGCTCAGATGAAATCTCAGCCCCTTCTACGTGCTGGCCTTTCTAGACCCTGCCGTGACAGCCTGTAGTCATTTATTATTTCAAAGGAAGATTTTAATAATAGAAAACCTGAAACCTTATGAGACAGGCACAGGATTCAGACTGTGTTCCAGGCCTGACTAGCTGAAAATGTAGCCGAGCTACTGCTACGCGACCTCATCTCCAGGACTCCGGGGTACAGAAAACCACAGCAATTTAGGCAAAAACGCAGGACAGAGCCATCAATATTTGCTGTCTGAAGCAGACAGCAGAAGTAAAGCGGCGAATGTCATGGGTTTAATTCAACAATGAGGAAAAACAGCAAACTGCTTCTGCAGAGGAAGTTCGAGCAGCTGCAAATCCCAGGTGTGAGAGGTACCAGCAGCTCCGAGCGGAGCCCTCCCAGGGTCAATCAGCATTCCTGTCACTGGATATTGTTTTAATAAATTCAGTTTATCTGACCGTTTGCATTTCCTGAAGTTCTCTGAAATAATTATATTGAATTTTTATTAGTGCACATGAAACATTTTTGGCTTGCACTTCTTTGAATAATAAATGGCATATATTAAAGTGCCTTACAGGTCTAATAACTCGCATCAGATCCGTACAGGCCTGTCTTATTAATTTTTAGTTTAAATTACAGCTGAATTCATCAATCAGTGCTTCTAAATAGCTGATTGCAGATTGCCACAGACTCTCAAGAAAAATGTATCTCAGGACAATTAAAACATCTACTGTGTCTCATGTATTTCATCAGAAAATCTATCAAATCACTGCCTTTCTTAGATGAACTGTCAAGAGAAGAAGCCTAGAGGTGAACTGAAGACTACTAACATTTTTTTCACAATAATAAAGAAAATAAAAAGAAATAACTAAACTTTGAATAGAAGTTTAAGTTTTTAAATAAGATGCATTAACTCCATCACAAACAGAATTCCAAAATGGAAATCAAGGAAAGCTGATGGAGTCATGTGCCACAGGCTCAGTACTTCACTGCTAACTCCTCACAGAACTGCTGGCATGGCAGAGGCCAAACCGAAGTCCTGACAGCCCTTTGCTTTAATTAAAAATAGCTCTCTCCTGAAAGAGCAGCTGCAGATCCAAAACCTGGAAGACAATGCTTGGAAGTGGGACACTATACTCAATGGGTTGTTTTGGTTTGGTTTTTGTAGCTTTATGATTTTTGGTGGGTTTATTTATTTATTTTTAATCTGGAAACACGCTGAATATTACTGTGAGCTAATTACACTGTGCTCTGATAACTACCAGAACTTGACATTCTAAAGCTGCTGCATCAAAGCAGGAACAAAGCGGTGTCTTAAAAAACCGATCGGATAGCACATCAAACCAGTGATGCCTCCGTGGCTCTGGGATTCACCTGGTGTTTTCAAACACTGCTTCTTTCTTTCTTGTCTACATTAGGGACAGGCACAAAGACCTGGCTACTGCCATAGTGCGTGATAAGCCTGTACGTGTTAGTCAGAGATTGTTTTTCTCCAAGAAACTTTAAAGAAGAAATCAAACAGACATTTTCTGGAGTTTGTTAAAAATTAAGTTGGGAAAGATTAAGTAACGTCGTGCTTACACCGCAGCAAAATTATCACTGTTGACAACGGGTGCTAACTGTATGATACTCTGTGTATTCCACAGCTAACTGAATTGCGAGAACATACATTAAGAAGCAGCAATGGGCTAAGAGACCTGAATAAGAGTGAGATGCTTTTCCTTGAGGTCTGGAGTAGAGGAGAGAACACTGCTCCCTTTTTCAAGGCAGACCAGTGATTCTGCCTTGGTGAAGATGATGACAGCAGTCCATCTAACCTGCCTGGTCAGAGGAAAGTCAAAAAAACAATTTTCCAATTAGTATCTGAATAGATTATTAGAATGTCTTCCTTTGTCCATAACCTAAACCCTGCACACACTCTACTACAGCTTTTCTGTTGTCCGTTAGTAGTAGGGCTTGTTAATGGACATCAGACCATATGGAGCAACAAATTAATTGTTTCCCTATGTACAATAATAGCTCCATTTATCACAGGCATGTTGACCTGTGTTTGCTTTACAAAGCTTATTAATTATCAGTGGTCTTGGTGCTTTAAGAATAAGGAAAGCATCGGTAACGTTTACCACAACTGACAGATTCATTCAGAATTATTAAACACACGTCTTTGCTGTTGAAGGTAGGAAACGTGTTCAACTTCATTTTGCTTTTAAAATCTCATTTGATATGATTTAAAGAAATAATGTTGGTCTGCAGGAGCAAAAACCAACACTGCTGGGGATAGACTGATACTTGTTTGTGCTCATGACTGTTCTGTTTGAAAGCGACTTTTTCATACTATGTCTAGTATCAGGTCATTTTCTTCTACTGGGCTTTTGTTCACCTGTGAGAAGATAAGCAAAGCCAAGTGCAGTAATGGATGATTAATTTCATCTGATCTTCACACCTGCTGGGCATCGCTTCATTTAGAACATGTAGTAAGGGGCTTTCATCGGGCTTTGTCCTAAGCTGGCGGCCATACAAGGGGTTCCCAGCCGATACTGACCTCAGACAAATAAACCCTTTTCAGTGGGAAAGACGGTCACGTTAGCCCCTCCGGCAAAGCCCATCCAACACCCACAGGAAAGCACTGTTTTATTAAAAAGTAACACGTTCCGCCTTACGAAGACTTCCCTACAGCTTTGGCAAAAGGCAAGTTGATAAAATCTCTGAGCGCAGCTGGAAGTGGAGTCACTGGAAGGGTTCATAAAGGAGTGTTACCTGCTCCGGCAGCAGGTTGGACTAGATGATCTTTCGAGGTCCCCTCCAACCCCTGACATCCTGTGATCCCTACTGTTCTGTGATTCTGTGAGGGGGTGAAAAGGCTCAGAGGTGACCGAGGAAGCTCCCTGCCGGCCCCAGCAGGAGGAGCGAGGGTCCGCACACCGAGCCTTCGCTGAATGAACAGAGCCCACCTCTCCGCTCTGAATCGGCCATTACGACTTCTTTGCTCTTTTTATGTTCACTGCTTCAGTGGTTTTCTGTCAAAAAATGCTAACAAGCCTTTAAGCTCTTTAAGCGCTTAACAATTTTTCAGTTTGTTCACCAATAGATTTCTTGCAGAATATTTGTTTCCCACACATGCTGCTCTGACACAGCGTTCAATCATATTTTCCCTTGATATATGGTTCAACACAATACAGCTTGGTCAAATCTTTGCCAACACCTCAGTTACATATTTTTCTTACTCTTTAAGAGATTGTATTAAAAGACGTTCTGGCCAAAATATGGATCTTAACTTAAAAGGGTAAATTGAACAGGACTAGTAATAGTTAAACAGCTATTAATTTTTTTTTAAGTGTTAGTTTGCCTAAAGTAGCATGAGGGGATTAAGGTAATGACACAGCCTTATGACAGCTGTGAGTGTCCTCGCACTGCAACCTCTTGAAACCAAAGAGTTAGAATTATTGGTGTCAGGATGACGAAATTGAAAGCTCTCCTTTTCACCAATGAAATACAAACATTGTTTGAAAATAGACAGAAATATGCATGGTGGGACTCTCTTTAATTCTCAAGATAAAACAAAACCGTGGAAAGAGAAGGATTTGCCCTGGGAAGTCTCCCCTGCTACTGCAGCAGGTCCAGCTGCAAGCATCACCTGCTCAGAGAAGCTTCCACAGGAAAATTTAAGGGGCTTATTTTTATTTAAATTTGTTTTATGTCCTTTTTCAGACAATCTGGGCAAAAGTTTATTCCCTTTGCCTTGCTCAGTCTTCTCCTACCTAGACTAGCCACACCCAGCATTGCCAAACCTTGACAGCTTGGATCTTCTCGAGCTGCAATTAAGGCTTGCTGCTCTTCTCCAAGCTCCCCAAACCAGCTTGTTTCCTTCAAGGCACACACAGGTAAAGCAGCGGGTGGAACAGTGACCCACATAAGTCAGTGGCTAAACAAAGAAGCGGGTAAACTGTGTTCCTGCCAAGAACTTACCTATCACAACATCACATAATTCATACCATAAAACAGTCTGGTTTGCAAATTAATGGCTGAGAAAAAAATAAATTGTAAATTTCCAAGAGAACTGCAAACTGCATTGGCAAGACTGTCAGTGGTAAAAATCGGGGTTTTTTTCCCCCATTCCCCTCACCACATGATCTGAAAGCATTCCAAAACATACTGTAGGTTCCAAGAGCTGGGGAGCTACTCAGGAGCTGGTGATGGCCAGCAAGCGGCCTGCACGTGAGAGCTCAGAACCCAGCCACGCTCCACGCTCTGCTGCTTCATTTGCCGTTTCTGCTCCCAGACCACCAGAAACGGCACAGCTACAGCCACCATGACCAATTCACCGTGGCCCAGCGGCTACAATTCACGCTGCAGATATATGCGTGGGTAAACGCACAGCCCTTCAAATGCCAAGGGCTTATAAACAGCAAGAGGAACCACAGCCCAGCAAAATCAGGGCTAAAGGCTTCCTACCTCCTTCTCCTCTCCTTTCAGGAGGGAGACCATGGCTCATGCCCTAAAGCTCTGTGGCATGTGTGACTTCCACTGTGCCTGGAAATTCTTTTACAGCATTCAATCCTTCAACTCAAATTCAAGTCTCCAGTGCTGAGCAGGAGATTCAAAAGCCCTGTGCTAGAAGCGGAGGAGAGCCAGCAAGGAGGACACCCACTGCAGCTGTCCCGCATGCCACCCACTCCCCCGTCCCCTTCAGAAGCCACAGCCCATTAACACTTGGGTGCTCTCTGTTAAACAGGGCACGAGACCCCAGGGGATCCAAAGCGATGAGGCACCGCCCCTCACAGCGGGTGCGTGGGTGAGGGTGGGCTCTCGAGAGCTGCCGATTCCCGACACGGAAGCCAACCCTCGGCCATTCGCGTCCATGCCCCAGGAGGCTCCGTCGGCAGCCCTGCGACACGGCTGCACAACCTCCCAAGACACCGGCCGGGGCTGGCCGAGCTTCAGCCACTTCCAGGCGAGAAACAGGGTGCTTGGGGGCAAAACTCTTCACTCGAGGACACCCGAGCACTGTGTGCACCCAACACACAATGTTACTGGCTTCACACTCACTGATAAACGTCAGCCTCACCTGGAGGTTCCCAAGAGCAGAGATGGGACCAACCCAGGGACCTGAAGCTCACTACGTATCAAAGTCTTAGGTTGGTATTTGCTGAACAGAGGGTGACACATTCGTATCTTTATGTGAACGTGTTACGCACCTGGGAGCCACAGCAAATTCACGTGCCAAGCTACATGGACACCAGACAAACAGATGCGGGCTTTAAAAAAATACATAAATAAATAAAATAGTATGAACCCCAGGAATTTTAATCACACTGTTGCACACGGATACATTGGAGAGAAGTCAGCCAAAAATGTCTGTTGGCTACTTCCGAGAAGCCTCTGGACGTTAACAAGATGCACACGAACCAAAGCCAGAACTGGCTGGTGGAACGCAGCTACGCAGGAGAGGGGACAGCGGCTCCACTGCGCTCAGCTCCCCAAAGTAATTTATGGAGCTCTCCTTTTATTCTTCTTAACTGATCACGTCTCCTCGTATTAAACACCATAAGCACGTGAGCGTAACTACTCTGGGACCATCCGGCACCGGCTAGTAAATCTGGGACAGGAGCACTGTAAATTGCAGACTCCCACGCACGGGAATTTGCACAGGCGTGAGCAAAAAACAGGACGTTTAAGACTCTACGCTCAAGACATAATTGCTTGAGGGGCTAACACGCTTTTTTAACACCGACCAAACTCCTCTCTCCGCGTTCCCAGGGAAGTCACTCTTCTCCTTCTCATTGCCACTTTTCTCTTTCTCCCACCTTCAAGAGCAGAGCAGGCACTTGGCCATATTTTACAGCAACGTGGAAAAGCAGGTTCCTCAGAGTTGGCAGAGAAGAGCAACATCAATATGTCTGTTCCCAAAGAATGATTGAACATTTAAAAATAAACTGGCTAGTTTGTAAGCAAAACCAATGTTCTGGAAGGTGCAGGTTACTGCATTTTGCTGCGGTCCCGCTCGCCAGGAAGAGCGGCAGCGCCGCTGCTCCCGCCGCCGCGGCTTCAGCGCCTGAGCGGAGAACAGTTAAGGAGCTCATTACACTCCTGTGTTCCTGTTGCTGGTTGGACGTAAAATGAAGTTAAACCAATGAAGCAAAAATAATCCATTTAATGCTTATGCTACGCAATGCATTTATATGGGGTTTCTGTTGTTGTTGTTACAGTGCTTCTATTCATTCTTACGCTTTAGTGGCTCAACTGCAATTTATCAGCCTGCAGTGGAAAATACCTGGCACCTACTTAAAATGCATGGAGCTAGCAATAAAATTAACCTTGTGGCAATTGTTTTCCCACATGTTTGATAGACCAATGTCAGCTCATCTGTTAGGAGGAAATAAAAAAGTCAAGCCTAAATGTACAAAAAATTATGATGGAAGCCTTAAATAAAGCAAGGGTAATGCAAGTTTATTGAGTCAAAAATCAATCAATCAATGAGCGAGTGGATTAGAAGCACCTCATAAGCCCCAAAGAAATAATTTGCCCAAACAGTGGGATTTAACGGTAGAGGACCAAATTCCAACACTTTTAGGAAGTAAGTAATGAAAAATCAATTCAAAAGGAAAAACAGATCAAGAACCCTGGATTCTGACATGCCGACACATTTATTGCTGAATACCATTTCTTGGCTGACCCGAAAACTTCGGAAGGTGTTTATTTACTTTCAACACCTTCCAGAGATCAATATTTTTAATTTGGATCCGAGTTATTATTTTTCACATCACAGCATCGGGGAGCAGAGTAAAGTGGCTCATATTTTAGTGCTAAAAAGATCGATATGACAGTTTCACCTTCACGGCAGCCCCCCGCCGCCGCCCGGGTGCACATCATAACACCCCGCAAGGGGGGTGCGGTGCCACGGCGCGGGGAGCAGGTCATCACCCAGCCCGCCAGCCAGACAGCCCATGATTTAGCTGGTCGTGAAGGGCCCGGTGCCCTTAGAAAACCAATCTTGTTTCTCTCACTTTATCAGGCCTGTCTTTTATCCGGCATACAGGAAGGGGGAGGGGGCAGGAGGAGAGAGAAGAGAAAAAGAGGGAGGGAAGGAGCAGAGCAAAAGACAATCAGTTTCATAAAGCGGATTACGTCCCTCATCGTAAATGCATCCATTCGTTTTTACCTCCCTTGAACCGGGGCACATCTGTAATCGATAATTAATTTTCCATACATTTCAAAATATTGTTCAGGAGGCTGAAAAGGGCCAAGTGCGCCTGGGAGGGCAGGAGGGAGGATCTCCTGCGGTAAGAGGCTCCGGTGGCTCTATTGATCGCCGCTGCTGGGGCTGATGGAGGCAGGCCAGGAGAATTATGGACCCGGCTGGTGGACCGCTGCCCTGACATCTCTTTCACTGCAGCAGTTTAAGGATGGGAGCCGAAGAAAACGGCAGGTACTGCGCCCTGCCTTGTCACAGCTGACTTCACTCTGGGATGAATTTAGCGACCTCCTTTCCACTGTTACGTACTGGCTCCAAAGGCACCTTTGACATATGCTCTTGGGGCTTCACAATTCCCTCTCTCACCAGCATTCCCCCTTCCAGGGGAAGCCAACTGCAGTGCCGCACAACCACTAACATATCACCACAGCTGCAGGATTTCCCGTACGCAAGTCAGGGACACGGAGGTCAGGGAAGGGACATATGTGGCATGAGGACATGTCTGTGGGACTGGCAGCCAGCAAGGCTTGGAAGACTCAATCTTACCTAGACATGTAAGCACTGCACAGGCAGCTGCTCCAGGCAGACTATGCTGCAATTCTGGACCAAGTATTCTCATCATCAGGGAACCACAACTCAAACCCAAGAACTAACTGCACACCTCCTAGTGATTTCTTAACACAACGTTTTTGTCTATCCCCAGGATGTCACTGGCGGTATCATCACATAGCTGTTATTTGCCATTTAGTGCAGTAATCAGTTCCTTAAAGGGAGAGCTCGTGTGAAACTAGGGTTTGGGATACCAAAATGGGAAAAGTGTCAACAAGAAAGCGGCATTTATGGGGAGATCTTACACTTTCTTCTTAACGTGTCCTAGAAAACAAGAAGGAAATGCAGATGGGCTGCTCAGAGGAACGCATTCTTTTCTTAGCACAATTAATAGCTCACGCTCCTAATTGCCTTCATGAAGTCCTATGCTTGGAAGAGTAATAAATGGTAGTCATCCTCCTGGGGTATGCTCCAGAATACTAACTGAAAAGTAAATGCAGGACTATTTCTCCAAATTATGTATCAGAGCTAAAGGTCATATTAAAGGAGCAGCATTATGTAATGACATTAACTGAAAGCCAGGCAGCTCCTGGCTTGCTGACAGCAGCACTGCAAAGTCAGGATAAGGAGACTTCCTGGGACTCACAGGGACACATGCCATGGAGCACACAGCCCTCCCAATACGCCTCTGCTGTAGCAAGATGGACAGACGCCTGCTTCTAACTCCACATCCCAGAGGGGAACGGTGGGGAATCGCGGCCGACGAACAAAGGATACAAAGGTACGGGGGTCATCCGTGCTTTTGTGACACTGCTTGCAAGGAACAGTCCTTGGATGTCACTGCAAAGCATCCCATTTCCCATTTAAATCTTGGCAACTCAGCACAGCATTCTTGGTTTGTTTATCTCTGTCAGTCAGAAACCAGAACCCAAATTGCAAAAACCTCAGCTTTAGATGCAGGTCAAAGAATAAGATTTTTAACCACATCAGTATTAGAAATTCAGAAAACAAATACTTTAAAGCCCAGCCTAGGCTAGCCATCGAATCCTGCCACTTTCTCAGGCTATCCGGAAGTCTGGCAGGAGGCCTGCAGAGAACAGCTTCATGAGTTGGTATCTCCTACTTGTGAGGAAGGCTAAAGACTAAGGACAGGTCCAAGGGCCCCCTGACCACTGACACACACCTTGGAAAGCACTCTCCAGACTTCTCCACCCCACTATCCTGGCTGAGGAACAACATCCTTCCCACCCAGCCAGTATCAAGATGTACTATTTTACCTGCCTGTGAACACCCACTTCAATCTCCCGAGATTTACAGATGCTTTGCAAGTGTTATTTTCTTGGCTCATAAAGGCAAAAAAAAAAAAAAAAAAGTAGACCTCTAGTGCATTAGCAATGACAGGGAACGCTTGCCAAGTGACGTCGCCTCCAGCTCTGCAACCTGGTTGAGGATCTGTTGGGACTCACGGCTCAGCTGTCAGGCTGCCTGCAGAGCAGAGGAACTGAAAGCACTGGAATGCAGTAGGAAACTGCAAATCTCGGGATGCCTGAAAAACCCGAGGGCCCGGATTCACTCCAGACCAAAATAATGCAGAGACCTGAAACGCCCCTTAGAGTCCTGTATGCAAAGCACCCTGTGGTCTCCTTCCCACCACCACCTCTGGGTGGTTCTGCTTAAATGGTGGAGAATTCTCAGATGCAGATGTCTCACTGGAAGCCTGAAACTCCTCTGTGCCAACCTGGACCACCTTCGCTGAGAAGACTGGTGTGCAGCACATGTGCATCTGCTGGCTTAGGGTCCCCTTCTGTTTGTCTGAGAACTGGCCTGGAAGTGGGCAGAGGTCATCCCAAGTGTGGAACTCGGCCTCTGCAGGAGCCAAATGCCGGGCGGCAGTTCTCACCGTCCGCTCAGTTCGTAGCAATATACGCTCTTGGTCCTCTGGAGCTTCGAGCCTATTGTGACTTCCTAGGACTACAGACAACCACGGCTAAAATATTTTCCAGACATCCAATAAACATGATATCCAGCCAAAGATGTTTTAGGAGAAGCCAACAAGTACATCAGGCAATACACAAAATGGAAGTTTCTTGGACTTGGAAAACTCCTGGTAAACAACAAAGAGGAGAAATAGCTATCCAACTGAAGAATTCTTGCCAGGTTCTGACCTAATGGACATCACAGCCATGGGTAAGATGTCCTGAGTTACTGTTCTCAAGGTTGCTTGGAGAAGTTGCTCTTTCTTCTCTTTTATCACCTCTCCTGCCTTCATTTCTCCTTACAGTTGCTACAGTATTAGATATTGCTACGTGTCCTTTTGCAGGGACCCCTCTCACGGAGCAGTTTAAGCGTGCATGATGGCAATAAGCCCCACGCGCTCTATCTCCTAACTTCCAGCTGCATGGGAACTAAGCGTGCAAACACAACGCAAGCCTTCGTACAACTGCAGCAAGGACAACCGATTTCCTCGGCTCCCGCTGAAACCAGTTCACGTTGTCACACGCACCTGCAGCCTACAAGAGATACAAGTCTCGGTCGGAAACCCATCTTCAAACCTGCAACCAAGCCGCTGGCTGCCATCAAAGAAGATCCCATTTCTTTGCATATATATGTACATAATTAAAGTACTTTACGTATATTATTATATTAATGGTGGTTGCATATTAGTGAATTCTAAATATCTAATGCAAGGTAACAAACCTGAGAGCAGAGGCAACCATTGGCACTTTTAGGGACGATGGAGACAAGGCAGAGAGCTCAAGCAACCTCCTGACTGTCTCAGAGGCAAGGGGCACGGGAGCTGCAGAAGCAGCAGGAGATGCCTTCCCAGCCAGCATGTGATGGTGACTGACCCTGGCAGAGGCAGCCTGAAGCGCTACTGCCCACGGGGACAAAACCAGCTGCGCTCTTCCTATGCAGCCCCACGCTATGCAGAATTTCCCTCAACACCGGGACTGTTTTCTAGAGACCCCAAAAGACAACCTTTATCTGCCATACAGGGCCCCAGGAGCAATGTATCGGTACTCACCCACACAAACCAGTTTATTTAAGCCTGTATTTTCTGGGTATTCTAATTTTTTACTTCAGATCTTCCACACCCTTCCAAGCCCACTGAAGTTACTTTTTTTCTCCTGTCCCTTAAAAAATCCTATGTACAGAAGAATAACCCATGTCTGCCTGGAGGAATTACTACATAAAAGTCATGTGCAGCTAAGCAGCTGTTCTGCATTCAGTCCTTCCATGGAAAATAGCAGCTTACAAGTGAATTTTTTCCTCTCTTCCTCCCCCATACACCTTTAAGGCTTCCAACATACACAGATTACTCTCCCACTACTGTCAAAAGAGAAACAGAGGTACCACCAGAAAGTGGTCCCGGCTCCTCTGTCTAGAGAGAGAGTCTATGGAGAATGGGTAGAAGTCTGAGGTAAGTGCAACAGATCTACATCTAATTAAGCAGTTGGTGTAAAAGCTCAAGTGCAAAGATTTACACCCTCTGTTCCTATGGCAGCAAGTGCCAGGCGGCCAGTATACTGTAAATTCACTCTCACTGATAAGCAAAGTTAATTCCAGTTTTAAAGCCATTAACAGTTCAGCAATATTTCAGTTTTGTGGTAGACAGCTGGGAATATGGTAAAGCAACAGCTGAAACAGAGGTACATAACTGCCCCCTCCATTGTTATTTCTGTATTATATTATGATTTTTCTGCTGGTTTTGGAGGAAATGTAGTTTTCCAATTCTAAAAGTATAGCTACAATAGAAGAAATACCCTGCTAGATATCCAGAATACCTTAATACCCTTCGAGTGTACTTGGTGCTTTATTTTCATCCTGCCTTAAACCCTCCCTGCTGTGCACATGCAGGTCCACCAGTGTATGATCTGTTCTCATGCACCGTATTAACTAGGGGATTAGACTGCAGCTTGCTTTGAGAAGTGGTACGTCAAGAGAAGACACTGGTGCAATCTGGCAGCACTCACATCCGTGCACGCGGATCTCGGGGGGGTTGGGTGAGCCGATTCCATTCGGCACCAACATTAACACAAAGCCCAGACCACCAGGCAGGGGGTGTTGCTGCTTGAGGAACAAAAGGTTAGGACGCACTGAGGTGTTTTTCCTCTTTTGTAAGAGACACATCATCTGTACCAGGATCCACAGCTGGTGCAGTTGGTTCCTTCCATGCAACTTGGTGGTTTTCAAATTTTGAGCCGGTAACCGGGTACCAGGGAGACAGGACGCTCTGAAATGATGGAATGCTGCAGAAACTGTTATTTAAAAGGCAATTTGCGTAAGAGAGGACTGTAAGTAATAGCAATATTTAACTGAGGGATTTATCACTGCAGCTGCTTTCACAACAAAATGAGTCAATACAGAAATACTCCATCTTTTTTGGAGACCTTTTCAGAAATTCAAGACAGTTCAGGTTGCAGCCTTTTGAGTCTGAGATTAATAAGCTGTTATTATAACTGGCCAACACAGACACAAATTCTTGCACAAAAAGCTGGAGTTGTTGGTTCAGTGGTTTTGTTGGTGGTGGGTTTTTTGTTTGGGTGGGGCTTTTTGTTTGCTTGTTTGGTTTGTTTTTTAAATATTAAAGCTATCCTTTAATTTGTCTTCTCTCACCCTCAAGGTCCATAGATTTCCCAATCATTATCACTTTGTTTCTGACATTCCCCTGTATCCCAGCATGGTGGGGGTTGGAAGAGCCCTCTGGAGATGCTCTGGTGCCACCCCCCTGCTCCACCCAGCAGTGTCACCCAGAGCAGGGGGCCCAGCAGCGCAGGGTCCAGGCGGGTTGGGAATCTCTCCAGAGAAGGAGACTCCACAACCTCTCTGGGCAGCCTGGCACAGGCTCCCACACCCACACCACACATCACCCATCTATTCATACTTTTTTCCTTACACTATTTTTGTGTCTGTGGTGTAAACCCCATAACTGCCTACTCAATATAAGGGGTCAAACCACGAACTATAAACTTTGAATACAAACACGACCCAAATTCTTGTGCCCTCCTTCCCCTAACTTCCACACAGCGAGCGGTACCTGCGAACACATGCTCCTTCAGCCTGCTCCCACAGACACAGCCCAGTCTAGTACTGGTGTGCAGGACGACCTGCACACCTACCCCTCCTCACAAATACATTAAAGATGAGGCTTAATACTGTACAACACAAATTTACACTGTCCGTCACCTTTCTATTGCCAGATGTTCCTCCTTGGATGTTCAGATGCACTTCCTGACCAACAAAGCTTTGAGCTTTTATTGTCCCTGTTACTGGGAAGAATCTGAATCTGGTCTGTGTTCTCTAATCCCGTCACAGGTCCACAGCCCTGACCAGCAACTCAACTGCTGGTCCTATCCCCCTTCCCAACGCTGGCTGATTGCCTCCACAACACACTCCAGACCCGCAGCCTGAAAACAGCAGCCACAAACCAGCCCTTTGGATCTCAGGCACTCGTGAGCTGCAGGGCAGCACCGGAACGGAAGCCAGCACGGCCCTGCCACATTGGCCTCCGCGCGGGGCAGAAACGGTGTCAGCCGAGTGCTGCGATGCAGCGTCCTCTGCTTTGAGGAGCCCCACGTGAATGGGGCGGCCGCCTCTCGCTCCCTCTGTGCCGTTGTGCTTTCCTCTGCAGCTAAACCATCACCACCCATCCTCCACGCTCGGACCGTTTCCTAAACACACAGTGGTCGCAAGCATGCTCGAGAAAGGTGAAATAAATGGCATAAAGAGAATCTGTTTCAGGCGGAGTTGCTTGGTGGGTTTTTTAGGGGGTTTTGTTTGTTCGTGTGTGTTGGTTGGGTTTTTTTAATTCACCTCCTTGTGCACAACTTTCACTGACGATGAAGTGTTTCACAGGATGCTGATTACTATTCATAGCACAATTTTTTTCAATGCTTTTTATCGAGAAGGTGTAGAAGAGATACCTTCTGGTTTAGAGAGAAACAACAGATGCCTGATAACCCTGGTACAGTTGCGACTTCCAGCAAAGAAAACAAATGCATCCTCACAAGCAGATGGGCAGCCTCTCTCAAAACGTTTGGATAAATGCTTCTCCTTGAATCCTGAACGACGGAAAATGCACAACCTGAATAGTCAAGTGGAAGAACACAAAGAACTGTCCCTTGCACACGCGCTTCTAAACAGGGCGTGCACACCTCCTCTTACCAACAACCACCAGCACTTCAGCCCCAGCTTCGACTCCCACCAGACAGGAAAGGACTAGAGGAAGCCTTGGTCTGCGAAGGATCAACGGATACTTGGGGTGTAATTCCAGTCAGCTCCAGGATGAATGGTCAGGGTTATTTGAAATCATTCAGAAATCAGATTTATCCCTTCCACCCCCCAGTAAAATCTTCTGTTTATCTGGAAAAGGCCAGGTAAATGAAACCAACCCAAAACTCTTCTACACTTTAATACCGCACAACCAAGGGAAGGGAAGCGGTAACAACATATCCCTGCCCAGCCTGGACTTCTGCTACCAGCTCTAGAGACCTGGCATTCATCCCGTTCATTCCAAAAAGAAAAGCTTAAAGTCTAAGCAATTTTTGCTGTTTATGTTAATAAATTACTACAAAATTAGCAATCTGTGTTCAGGGTAAAGGGAAGAATTGTGACAACAAAGAAGTTCCTGACACAGTGAGCCACTTAGAAAAGAGCAATATTTGAAACTGTTTGGACAGAAGCAGCAGACTCTTAGCCAGACTTCATGAGCAAAAATCACTAAATTTGTCAAAATGACTAAACCCCACATTTCCATCTTTTCCTCTTTTGTTTTATATGCTTTGCATGTCAGACAAATTATCAGGAAAATACTCCTTGTGTGACATTTCATTGCTTAATGCTTTACTGGTGCAGTAAAACAAGACAACTGCTGAAATTATAGGAAAATAAATTTGTAATTTCTTCCTCATTTAGCCATTTTTGAAGCTCGTGTATAGGAAAGTCATTAATGTTATGTCCTCCTATCGATGTTCCAAGCCTTTCAAGGGATAACTAATGTTTTTTCTATACTCTTCCATGTGGCCAGTTAAATTAGACACATTATTTCTGTGCTGTTAGAGAACACTGATCAATAGACACTTGGAAGCCCTCTAAAACTGAGTGGAAACGCTTCCTCAGTGTCAAGGGTTCTAGTTCAGGTTGGTACCTTGCAAACACTGTAAACTGAAGAGAGGAGCGAGTGCATGTCCCTGGCACCTCGATACCAGCATCGTGAGCCCTGAACCGTAGCTCCTCTTCACAAGTACCACAGGACACTGAGGACGTGGTGGGGGTTCTGCAGCAGATGCCGCTGCCTCGCCATCAGTGCCAGGCCTTTTTAACTGTCTTTTCCCACTGGGAATTACTCCACTGCCTAAACCCTTCCGACCCTGCTTGCTGAGCACAGCTCAACTTCATCACGAACCGTGCAGCTTTTTGTTATATTTCTTCCCCATGGAAATTGGGCTGCTTACTGCCTTTTCACATCGAGTAGTATTTTGAGATCATGACTAGATAGCGTAAAACAACAAATCTTTTCTCCTATCCATTTGTTTTCAGTTGTGAAAAACCAGGTGCGTTTCGAAGCCTTTTTGAAAGGTAGAGATGGAAAGCTATGCAGCGAAACCTGCCTGCCACATGACGTTCACAGGAGGGCAGAGAGCAGACTCCTGTATTGCTTTCTTTTCGGCTATGAATGCTGCATTATAACATTACTTCAAACACTAAGAAACCCATTAGTTTATATCAGTAAATAGCATACATATTATTTCTTTTAGAGTCACGCTGCTTTTATTTAAGAATTAATTCAATGCCTCAGACAAACACATTAGCGAGTTCCTTAAACATCATTTCATAATTTTGTAAGCAATTATTTTCACATTTTCCAATCTCACATCTTTTCTTGGAAGCCAGAGCTGTTCCAAATCAAACATTTTGTTTGCACAAACAAAATTCCTGACACGCATTACTTGAAAAGGGCTGTTAATAAAATCGTGGCTCTGCTAGAGCAACATATAAATAGTCCTGCCTTTAGCCTTACTGCCTATAAATGCAAACAATCTGATTGCCCCATATCTTGACATTTAATTTTTCCCTAGAAAAACAAAACCTGGCAACTGTGCCCCCAAATTTCTAAAGCAGACCCATGTGGGGCTTTGCAAACTTCAAATTAGAGCATTTACTCTATTATTTGTGCCAGATCTTCAATTACTGCAGCACCAACACCGTTTCTTGTTACTGTTCTTCCTGTTCCATTAAACAGTCAACATCTTCCCGAGCACTCGGTGAACCTTTACACAGAACGCCCTCGGTCCCCCAGCCCTGAGCACGCTCCTTGCCGGCAGCAGAAGGGCAGGGGCGGCTGCCCAGCTCTGGCCTGCGAGGGGCCGTCGGACGCTGGGGACAAGGGAGGGCTGCTGGGCAATGCCTCCGCAGGCAGAAGAGAAGGCAGGGAGGATTCCCGTGCTCAGAAGAGAAGGGTTAGCTCTGAGTAAATACCTTTATAACATTTAAACACTCAGCACCGTCTGTTCAGTAGCTGTGTGGAAGGCAGCCATGTACCCGTGCACTTACAGCGAGCAGCTGCCAGAGGAGCGGTACCGGGAAAAGTTATTAACCAGCGGACACAGGCCCCTGTCGGGTGAGCTGCTAACGATGTGCACCAAGCAGCGCTCTGCTCCCCCTTCTGGCTTTTGGAAAGCTCCCTCGCCCCCAGCATGGCCTGGCCCGGTGGGTGGTGACAAGCACCGCAGGCAGGGAACCAGGTGCCTGCTTCACCAGTGCCAAGCTGGGAGCCCAACCAGCCCAGTGCTGCTGCATCAGACTCCAGCAGCGAGCACACGCAGCGGGGTGACGGTCACATCCCTGGTCTGGAGCACCCAGCGCTGCCCCGCCAGCAGGGCGCTGGGGCTCGGGGCCAGGCAGATGTCAGGGTGCAGCGATGTGAGGAGAGTCCTCCTGTGCACAGGGACGAGAACCATGGAAGCAGTGAGAGCCCTGTGCCTGTACCAGCACAGCCCCTGCTCTGCAGGGCCTGCTCTCAGCTCCTCTGCCCTGCCCAGGAGGTTTGATTCCTTGTGCCCCAGGAGGATTTGCCTTGCTCCCGGACTTCAAGGAAACTTTATTTTATTAAAGTTTAAAAAAAGGCCTGAAAACAGGACTTTTACTCTATTCACAGAAGTGAAAAATCCCTATTAGCCATGGCTGCCCTCAAAATAATCTGCATGTATCAAACTCAATTATATTCAGTCTTCCAAGAGAGGATAAAGAAGAATAGATTCTAAGTATTATGTACTATGAAAAAAGGGAAAAAGCTAAATAAAACTTGAGAACCGCCATGCAAAGAGCAGACAGCAAATGCTAAGCTGCAAAGGACTCTGAGCTCAAGCCTCATGAGTATCTCTGCAGTATCACTGAACTGTCAGAAGGAGAGTTGTCAAATAAATGGAATGTGATTGAGAGGATTTACTGTTGTGAGGTATGCATTGAGCCAACCAATAATTCTTTCTGTAAATCTTTGGACAAATTACTTTAAGAACATTCAATAATTAAATATGCAACAAGGCAGAAGCAAACAAAGCCACAACACGCTTCCACACCTCAACGGGAGCAGCTCTTCTGTTGTTTGTTCCCCTCCTCGTAAGCTCAGGAAGCATTAAGTGCCATCAGAGCCTGTGGCAGTGCCACGGCCACCGCACCACGGGCTGGACCCCATGAGAAGTAGGGAGCTGCCCTCACAGCCCTGCACCTGCCCCCCCCCAGCCCAATTTCCAGTGGGACCCCCAGGTGATCCCCATGCCACAGCACAGAAACAGAGAGGGCATGGGGAGAAAAGTCCAACTGAGGCGTTTCAGTTTACAGTCTCCTGCACCATCCAGCACAGTCAGAGAAGTTCTGCTCAGTGAGCCCATGTCCCTGCTCCAGGCAGTGCTGCTCAGTCCCATGTCACCCACAGGCCCATGTACCAGGATGAGACCAAACCCCAAATCCTGGGGTCAGTTCTGGGCCCCTCACTCCCAGCAGGACATGGAGGGGCTGAAGCATGGCCAGAGAAGGGCAACGGAGCTGGGGAAGGGGCTGGAGCACAAGGGTGCTGAGGAGAAGCTGATGGACCTGTGGTGCTGAGGGCCATGGGTCAGTGGTGCCCTGGCAGTGCTGGGGGAACAGTTGGACTTGATGAGGTGCCAACCAAAATGACTCCATGAGTGTAGGGATGGGGGCGGCGTTGGGACCGGGCTCTGCCCCGGTGCCCTGGGGACAGGCAGGGGAGGTACCAGCTCTGACTGGGCTCTCCCAGAGAAGGGCTGGCCTGGCTGCAGAGCAGAGTCCACAGGCCTCCTCCGCTGCCTTACCACAGCCTCCTCTCACAGCACAGACCCTCCGCAGGGTGTCTGTGGCTGTTCTTCCCTAGCTGGGCTCTCCAGATGTGTCCACGCTTCCGCCAAGACGAGGCCAGGCAGGCGGGGAGCTGTGTCCCTCCACCAGGGCCTCTACAGCGCATTGTGAACAGCCTCAGCTCTTGGGCAGTTCTGAGTGAAACACCAGTACCGGCAACTGCAGAGCTCGGTGCAGGGCACGCGCCGCGAGGATACCTGCACCAGGCACGACGGCCACAGCACGCCTGGCTTTACAGGACAGCTTTAGTTAAAAAAAGACCTTGCTTTAGCCTCTCTTTTCCAACAGTGATTAGAAGAGTCTTTAATTTTTAGAAGCTTAGAAAGAGTTGATCTCCCCTTGTGTTCAGACACTATAGCTTAACATTTAATTTCAAATATTTTAGCTGATTTTAGACGTATATACCAGATGGTAATTGTTCTGTACAAATAATCTCACATTTTTGTAAACATATACTGCAGTCGTGCAACAGACTAAGAAATTCTGAACATAAAATCCACAGCCCACAGAAAATGCCATCCCATATAAATTGTAAATCCATAGCTAATAAAAACAGCATAATGATTCTATGTATAGAGAAGCTGCTATATCACCAATTTCCTCAGCACCAGACCATTTGTAAACAACAGAAATTGACCCAAGACCGCATTATTGGGCTACTGATCTGTGAAATTTCTCACTGTTTTGTAATTATTCTTCCTCTTCCAATCATACAGAGGTGTCAGAAAACAGGCCAAAGATAAGCCTTGAAATTCCTCATGGCCAGGACAAGTCTAGAGACATTTTATAGATTTGTTTCAAAAATGTATAGAAAAAAAAAAAAAGACACATCAAAGGTGAAGAAAGGTACTGCTGTGGCAACATCTTTCAGATCCCATTTCCCACCCAGAAGAGATGGGAAGGGATTCCCTGACAGCTGACTAAGAAATAAAGTGGGAGATTTCATTTCAGGTGGTTGTAAATACACATCCATGTCACAAAATGACAATACTTATACTACCATATATTTTTTTATGACTTTGTCAGAGGCTGCAGGATTAAATTCTACGTTCACCAGCTCGCTTCATGAACTCATCTTTTCCAATTAACAAAAGATAAAAGCTAATGAAGAGGTCAAACTTTGTGATGCAGGTTTCAAGAAGCTCCCAACCGTGTATTTTATTAAGAACCCTCAAAACCCAGGCGGCTGTAAGGGACAGAGGCTCTGTACCGATGCCCAGGGTGAGGAAGGAGCCGGGTCTCAAACCCAATCGCTGCAGGGCACTGCCACCGCGAGGCCTCCCCCGGCTCTGCACGCTGCTATTCCTGCACAAACTGAGCCCAAATCCCCAGCTTCTCATCTCGCCGCTTCTACCCCGTACAGCTCACCACACGGCACTTCTGCACCTGGCTAGAGAGCTGCGTCGGGCATTTCAGGGCGTCTATAGGGAAGACTAACATATTTCGCTAGGGTTTTTATTCCTTTTATTGTCACCTAGGAAGCAAAATTATCAGCAAGAAAAACCTCAGTAAGTGTCCAAGCAGCAAACACCAACAGCAGACGGAGCGCTCCGGGGACTGCCCTCGTCCCTGGGACGCTCACCGTGCCGACGCGGCCTCGTGTGCTGCGGGAGGGACTCCCCACGCACCCCCCGTAGCCCACCAGCGCCAGGGACATGTTCCTGTGTGCTCGGACACCAACAAAAACGTCCCAGAGAACTTGCGTATTAGGATTCGTTTAAAAAGTTACTTCTTTAAAAATGTTTATACTCGTTTTTTAAGAAAAAAAGAAAAGACAGTGAGGCAGAGAGAAACCTGTCATTAGAAGTGACGTGTGGAGGGTGAGGATGACAAAATACGTGTAGTTTTTTTGTATGTGCTGCATAGAAAGGAGTCTGTGGACTTTTTCATTCCAGATGATCGTTCCCCAGATGAACCTCCCAGGAGTTAATTTCAGGAGAGAGTCTACAGAGCTGAGTGACACCTCCTGCTGCACAACCTTCTGTAGTAGAACAGCCCTGTCCCACTCCATCCAGCCATCGCATCTCTGCCAGATGCTGCTTCTGTCACCTTCCAGACGAGATATGAAGAAGCCCTGCTTCCTTATCTTGGCCTATTTTTCAAAGGTATCATGATAAAAACAAGGTCGAATATGAAATAAAATTCCATGGAAATAAAGGGAGGGGAAACAGGCTCGTGTAATTATAGCATAAAGAAACTGAAACCAAGCCTATGTGCACCTGCGCCCACCAGCAGTGGGGTGCGTAGGCTGCGTTCACAGCCCGTGGAGGGGGCACGGCTGCCCCTCCACACAGGGTCCAGCAGACCCGGGGCTGCAGGTCCAGGGCCCAGCACCGCAGGCTGGTGCTTCAGCTCCACCTCCTGGGGAAAAGCCGCCTTTCTGCAAAACCTGGAAATCCCTCCAAGCTGTTAATGGAGAAGTGGGCCAAGAACTCATCAGGCATGTGAATTCCCCCAATATTCAATTCAATTATGTCTCTCTTCCTAAATCATCTTTAACAAAACTCTAAATTGCCACAGCTAATAAGCTCAGAAGAATCAGTGTACACCATCCATTTCTGGGAACAGGCCGATATTTTCTAAGACCCATTAATAACTATGACAGGATTTATGTACAAGATAAATTCAATTCAATTTCCTTTTTCAATTAATGGCCAATTATTCGAACTCAGCTCAACCAAAAATATTACTCAAATATCATTAATCTAACAAAAATTAACTTTACTATTCTCTCAGTAATGAGCAGATATAATTTTAAGGTAAAATAACACACTTGAATAGGATGCTGCCCGCCTGTATTTTTAGGACCACTGCTGGCCAGCAAAGCTCTCCCAGCCACGCATGCTCTGGCTGGTACTATTATTAAGGATAATGACTTGAGCAAAGGTCTTTCCAGATCCTACTGTAGGCCACCCAATGCTTTATCAGGCTTAGTCTAACATCTAAAAAATTACTGGTGCAGAGAAGCACAGAGTCAAGTAAAAACACTCAGAGAAAAAAAAAAAAAAAAAACAACCAAAAACCCACAAAACAACACAACCAAACCATCACCATTTTTGCCCATAATGGCAAAACATGTAGTAACTTACCTAGTCCAGGAGAAAATGTCGGTGCTACTGCAGGATTTGAGCATTTCACCCTCTTCTGCAGTGCTTATCCCCACATTCTCTCCCTGCTCCCACCTGCGGGCATCACCCACCCACTATCACGCCAGCAGCAGGTGCTGTGCAGCCCACTGACCCACGGACACTGATCCACCGTGGGACGGGGATGCCCCCAAACACACGTGCGCGGGGCAGACAGGCAGCCCAGGGAACAGCGACTGCCCCACACCCCACCAGGGATTTGTGCCCCAGTGAGCAGGTGGTGCAGCAGCAGCTCCCGAGTGTCTTCCAGAGACCCGCTCACCAGGAGACCCACCCGTGCCAGCTCCCGACACACCGATGCCGCTGTCGGCTGCAGCGCAGCAAACGCCTTGGCCTCCCCAACCCAACCATGGGTCTGCTGGGACCGGGGAGAAAGGCTGCCAGAAAAATGGACTGTTATCTGCTGTATTCTCTAGGAATAACTGATCTTTGTGCATTTCCCAGAAGGTTATTTAGGGAGGTTTCAGTTCAACAACTGTCTCGCAATACCAGGGCTCTGGAGGAACCAGCTGAGGCAGCAGCACCCTCCTCACTCCTTTCCATTTATTTCTATTGGCAATGCACCATAATATTCCCATTTATGGTGCTTGTGCTACTTAGACACATCTTCCTAACAGCAGAAATGCTACTTTCGAGAAGTATCTTTCTTTTTGTAATTTGAAAAAAGATCTGCTATGCAAAGAGCTAATTAGAAAACAATACACCCTCACTAGGAGCCACAAGGGGAGACTTCAGCACATCACACGTACTGCCAGACAGCACTTCTTCACTGCAAGGTTACCCATAGCGCTGAGCAAGTGGACAGGCAAGTCAGGATTCTATTTATTGTTTCTAAAGAAATCTCTATTGAGAAGTAAAGCAACTACCCTACTGTGCAGATGCTGCCGCGAATCAACCAAGCGCTGTAACCACCACGCAACTCTGAATGTGCTCCCTAAAGGCTTGAGGTGTGAACTGCTGACACTGGTCTGCTGTGCCAGGAGCCCTTGGGACCTGGCTTTCTGCAGCAGAGACTCTCCCAACCTGCTGACACCTTGCGCTCAACACCCCAAGTGTATTTTAAACTGTGCAGGGGTTTCCTCTGCCTTCTTTGAACAAGGGAAAAAACCAAAACAAAACAAAAAACCAAAACCAACAAATGCATTTCCTGAGCAATATAAAACCTTAACTGAATATTCCATAAATCAGTAAACACGGGGCACCAAACAAAACTAGCTTTGATCTAATTACAATAAAAAAATATCACTGATTATAACAACATGTTCTCTTACAAAAATAATCATGGACTTGATGACAGCAACTTATTTCTGTCTGAAGTCCATTGACAATAAATAAAATAATTGTACTGAATTTCTCAGCTTCTCAGACTTTTACCTATTTCAGTCTTCTTGTATCTGTCTTCTCTCTTCAGTAATTGTACATTCTCTAACACTAATTAAGATCTGCCTTTATACTGCCTTTATATATCTGATACTTTATATGACCCCCCAAGGTTTTAAACAGATTTACAGGAGGCTGGATTTTAAAATACATTACCAAGCTATTTGAGTGTCTGAAAACTTTTGGCCAGCACTGGAGTCAGCCTGCACACACCAGTCAGTATCTCCAGTGGTGACTGGAAGGCCATCAGTGCTGCCTGGTCAGTTTACCTGGACCATCTGGGGAAGCCACCGTTACACTCTGAAAGGTCGTCACCCACAAACCTCATTCGTAACTGCTGGGAGCTTTTCCCTCCCACAGAGCCGTAAGCACTGGCTCTAGCGGAGCAGCTCTCTGCCAAGGCATTCATCTGCAGGCCACTCAAATTCTACAGAGCTGTGCACCTCTGAGGCAAGGTACGAATGGCCTCACCCACGTGTGTGTGAAACCTGCTGCTCACAACGCTTGGCCCTGAGGAAAGCCTTAGGAGGAGAGTTGCTGCCAAAATCTGAGTCTCCCCCTCGCCCCTCCCCTTACAGACTGCGGGGTGGCCACCCTCCAGGCCAGAGACCAGCCCACGGGCTGTCAGAGGCCACCGGCACCAACCTGACCAGGCTCTGCACCCGCTGTGCATGTCGAGTGGAACAAGTTCCCTCCGAGCCTCATCCCATCACCTACAGCTAAACCCATCCACTGAACCGCAGTTTTCTCCCTGGTCACAAGACTCCTCCTCCTCGCTCCCCACCAATCCCACACCTAAAACCAGTCTGGTTTATACTAGATTTAGTGTAGAAGATCTTAAACAACCAATGTCTGGAATGATGCAAAATGAGAAACTTTCTTAATAGCTAGTGAATTATTATGAGTTTTTAAAACCAAATCAGTCCACAAGAGACACCTCGTTACCACATCTTTTTTATTTCTCAACACTCATTCTGGGTTGCCCTGAACTGAAGGGGGAGGCTGCACACTGAAGGGACAGGCTACTGAAAATGTTTCCTCAGACCCTGCGGTCAGTCCGAACGCAGCCAAACTGAGTAATTACAGGCAGCCAAATCTGATTTAGCTTTGCAGGAGCCAGGCCAAGGAAAGCCTTACAGAAGTGATGCCAGAATTGCCAGAAAAGGGGCTATGAGAGCAGCAGGGGTTAGCCAAATGGCAACCACTTGGGCCGCTCCATTTCTGAAGAAAACAGCATTATACCGCAGTGTACGTGATAAATGTTTGTGTTTGAGATGGAGAGGTAATAGTATAGTGACTACAAGGCTACCATCTGCTGCCAATTCTGTGCCTTAAAAGGAATGGAAAAAAAGTCCACAGAAGTTAAAGAACTTTGCAATCAAACAGAACTAATGAGGAAACAGGGAGACGCGTAACATCGTGTGAGCCAAACCACACTGAAGATAAGACTGAAACTTTACCCTACATGGACACACTACAGCAGCGAAATCCCCCTTCAGAGTCGTAAGTTAGATGTACACAAAGACTGAACGGCGGAGCTGAGGAGCTGCCAGTTCAAATCACACACATAAAAAATTATTTACACCAATCTTTGAATCACAGCAGTAGTCTTGGGAACCACGCATGAGAACCACCAGCATTAAGTGCCAAAAACTAGACTATAAGACATCAAAAGGTTAAGAAGCTCAACACAAAGGTGCATCCTCTCTTCTTTCTAGGTTTACTAGCTTTGGCTCCAAGCCACTACTACTAAAAAATTCTAACAAAGGTGGTATAAAATATTCCCCTAGCACACAGCATTTTCTCCTGATGACAGCTATAACAAAATATAATTAAATCACTCGTCTTTTTGGTTTTTCCCTTGTCCACACTGAACTGATTCAGCTATAAAAGGGCCTTACGGGGTGGAGAAAAAAACAGACAGAAAAAGGCCAGAAACATCATTCAGTGGGTCACCTTCATCTTGCTTTTTAAAATCCTGCCACAAGAACCAGATGCCGGAACACCCATGCTGCCCTTGCCATGTCTGCATACAAGAGAAAATCACCACCCTTCTTAGTCCTCCCCCACCAGCTACCCTGGCAAGGGTCGCCTTCCTTCCCGAGCTACAGCACAAGGGGAGCTTGTTCCCGCTGTGTCCAGCCCAACCTCCAAAGCCTTTCCAGAACTGCTCCTCCCCAGGCAGGCAGTCCCCTCTCTGCTGGGGACACCTTGCATCACGCAGTGGTACTACGCACATCGCTATTTCCCAGTAACTTCGTTCTTTGTTGATTCTATCAGCAGGGCTTTCACACTCACTGCCAGGTGACTAACCCAGACAAGATGACCTTTCCAGGTTCTTATTCACTGGATGATAAGCTACCAAGCTGGGACTCACACACATGCTGGGGGGTTGGATTTTCCTTGTTTGAGCTGCGTGTCCCTGTTGCTGCCCTCGCCGCTGGACAGCACCAGCAGACGTGCAGAGAACCCAGCCCCAGGAGTAACCGGGCAAAAGAGGCTCCTGAGAGCCACCAACTGCCACCAAGGAGCACCCCTGGAGGGCTGTCCTCGAGAGAAGGGAGGTGTCACTGCTTCCCCCCGAAGGACTGTTCTTTCTTGTACAGTCTAGCAGAAAATAAACAGCAGACCTGGTCACAACTTGCACAGTCCTGGCAAGGACCGTACAGTTGCCTCTGCTGTGTGCAAAAGGCAGCTCCACACATGTTCTTCCACATTTACCCAAACAGCACTCATATGCGAGTGGGAACTTGTGCTCTGGCTCTTCTCATGATCCCGCAGGTGAGGGAGCCTGTGAGTCAGCTCCAGGGATCTGCAACACAAGCCCTAAGCGCACTGCGCTCCAGAGCCAGCACCACTTCAGACTGGCACAGCGACACACAGGCTCGAATGGACCACCGAGAACACTGTTAGAGGAGAAAGAACCTTAGGCAATCATTTCAAACAAAAGAAAAGACTTTCTGTATATTCTGATATTCTACTCATTTCCAAATGGGTGCACTTTTGTGACACTACTATTTACATGTACCACAGAGCAAGCACTCGGATGTTAACCCTTTCCATGATGGGCACAGCTCGCACCGACCAAACACCCCAAACAGTTCAACAGAAGAAATTCAGCATCTGTTGAATTAAACTTGTGAAATAAAGAAGTTTACCGTAAAATGTTCCTGTGATTTGTAGTTCTCATCCAGGTAAACTCGAGCTCTGTTGTAGTCTTTCATTGCATCACTTGATAACAATTCTCTAAAAGAGAAAGAGGAGAGAGAAAGTATAAAGGCCAATGCAGAGATAGGCTGTTGTTGCAGCATCACTCTCTGTACTGTAACCTCCCAAGGATCTACCAGCCCTTGCTGCGTTTTGGTGTGAATTCTAGGGACAGGTGTTTCTCCAGCGAGCTCTGGAGCTGCCCACGCCAGCTCCACTTTCAGCACGGATCGTGAAAACCCCACGTGCCGTTTCGACGTGGTCGTGAAGGACTCGAGAACTGCAAAGAGCACAAAGCTACACAGAACGGGGGCGATGCCACTAAAGGTGCCCCGGTCTGACCATCCGCAGCGCAGCCAGCGCAGCCCCCCCCGGAGACCAGCGCGCGGCGGAAGCCGACCCGGCACGGCCTCCCGCCGCCAGCAGGGGGCGCTGCCGCGGCGCCGCGGGTCGGGCGGGGCCTTCCCCCCAGCCCGGCGGCGGCCGTGACGTTCCACCCGCACCGGCCGGCGGCTCCTTGGGCCCGACCTGACCGCGCCGGCCGCCTGTTGAGCCGGGCCGAGCTGTCAGACACCGCGGAGAGGAGACCCGGGAAGCTCCATGGCTGCGGGCGGAGTCCCGGTCCTGCCGCCCCCGCCCCGGGGAGGGCGTGCGAAGCAGCCGGGATCGCTTTTCCCAGCTGGAGTTACAAAAAGCTGCTTATCCAGAAGGTGTTTGTGTGGAAATTACGGACATAAAAGCGTCTGGTCTTCAGGCGCCGGAGCCCTGGGGCCCGGTTGCGGTTAAAGGGTCTATAGTGCTCGAGGCTTTTCTGTGGGCAGGGCCTGGGCTGTTTATGTGCTAAATAAACAACGGGAGAAATCAAAATTCCAAGCATCTAAAAAAATCCCATCGCTATTTCAATATTGCTTGACACTGCGGTTTCCAAACTAACATCAACGCCAGATTTAGTGTTCATCTACTTAAATACCTGCCTGGTTCTTTGAATGTACTTCATCTGAGAGCGTGCTTCTGCTTAACCTAAAGCTGGGTAACACCACTACCGGGGGCCGAATGGACATCCCTGGCACTTGATCTCCTTTTAAGATTGCCTGTCTGAGATCCCTCCCATGGTCTTTTACAGAAACTTAACGCCAAAGATGTTATTTGCAATTGCACGTATCCGTTCTGCAGCCGTTCGGAAATTTACTCAATAGTGTTAATGACATTGAGCAAAACTCTCTGCCTCTTAGCACAAAGTGGGGGGAAATCAGAGTGAAACTGAGCCCAGGAAGGGAGGGGTGGTGGAAGGCCGTTTACGATTCTGATTTATTTCTCATTACCCTACTTTGATTTGATTGGTAATAAATTAAAGTAGTCAAGCCTGGTTTGCTCATGGCAGTATTTGCCAAGTGATCTCTCCCTGCCCTTATCTCAACACACGAGCCTTCTGTTAGACGTTCTCTCCCCCAATCCAGCTGAGGAGGTGAACGATTGAGCTGCTGGGGTGGACACCCACCAGCCAGGGTCAACCCACCACACTTACTTCACAAACTTGTCCACATGAGACATGGAAGCTTCATAGTTTTTTCCTCCGAATTCTTGACAGTGTAAAGCCATGAAGTGGGGCTTGTGTGCATGTACAACCTGAAACAGAGAGATGAACAAGTATTAGCAAAGTTGTACCCACAACTTTCATCATGTGACATAAATGACACCAGACCAGATGTATTTCTGGAAGGAGGACCACCTGCTGCTACCGGAGAAGTAACTGTCAGAATGGTAATAAGAGCCAAGGGAGCATCCTTTGCTACACACATCAAAAACTCGTAATACACAATAATTCTCATACTTTTAGCTAATATTTTCTTTTTTTAACTGATAAATTAGTTCTTAGGCATTTAAAGCAAATCTATAACCAGCTCAAAGAGGACCTGACACCACTAAGGTGACTTTTTGAGATCTGGAAGAGTTCAAACACCTGAATTAATGTGTAAAGTGGTTTTTTCCCCACTTTTATGAATACCTTCAATTAGCCTGTGACAGAATGCTGATTAGCTGTCACACCTGATGTTTTTATTTATGGAGCATCTTATTTACAGAACACTATGGTAGGTGTTCACACCTATCTAAACAACTCCGGGTTGATTTGAGTCTCTACAACTTTTAGTTCACGTCTTATCTTGTAAATTAATGGACACAAGCTATGGAACTCATTCAACTTTTTCAAAGGTAACAGTCTGAAGTAATCGCATCCACACTGGCACAGCAAACGGGGTGAAAAACACGGCAAAAATCTGAAACATGATTCACTCTCATTTTTGACTCGGTGGCACACAGTAGTCCCAGCCAGCACAAAGGCCACGCTGCCCGTGCGGCCATTCATCAAGGAACAGCCTGGGCAGAACCATGGTTTCCATGGGCAGAACCATAACTCCTCTCTCTGCAGGCTCTGGGGGGGAGGTTCGGGGCACTCTACCGATTGGGTGGCTCAGCATCCTCCCCATTCTTGTACTGGGGATAGGTGGCAGATGGAGAAGGGCAGGAGATGAGCGTGACTGATGAAAAGAGTTCTGATTTCAACACACCACAATGAAGAACAATTGAAAAACCAAGAGGAACGGCTCCCCTCTTGTACTCATTTCACCAAGGGAGGTTTAAGTTGGAGCTGAGGAACAATTTCTTCTCCCCCCCTGCAGGGTTGTCCAGGGCTGTCCCAGGCTGCCCAGGGCAGGGGTGGAGTCCCCATGATCCCTGGAGGGGTTTC
>JANHGN010018571.1:0-46478 GCA_024605025.1 Megaceryle maxima
TTTTTTTTTTTTTAAAAAAAAAACCAAAAAAGGAAAAAAAAAAAAAAAAAAAAAAAATTGGAGAATTCCCGCGTACGGAAAATCAAGAATTCCTGCAAACGGAAAAATTGAAAATTCCTGCATACGGAAAATCGAGAATTCCCGCTTATGGGGGGGGAAAAAAAAGAAATTGAGAATTACTGTGAATGGGAAAAAAAAAAAAATCGAGAATTTCTGCGTATGGGAAAAAAAAAAAAATTTTCGAGAATTCCCGCGTATTGGGGGGGGGGGGAATAAAAAAATCGAGAATTCCCGTGACCAGAACATCAAGAATTCCCACGAACGGAACATCGAGATCTATCATGTACGTATTTCCCTGAGTTACTCTGTGTGTAACTGTGTACGTCTTTCTTCGAATTCCTGCATACTTATTTCTGCAAATTCCCGCGTCTGTATCTCCAAGTTGCCACGTGCTATTACCGTGAACTAACGTGTATTGCCGCGAGCTCCAGCACAGTGCCACGATTCAGCCTCACATTTCTCAAAAATTACTGTTTGCCGCCAAGCATCATCGCGTGTGACTGAGAAATTATCCCCAGTCACTGCGTGTCACTTTGCGGTACTGAAGCTGGAATTGTGTCACGTGTGGTGAGCCCCCCTAAACCGTATTATTTCATGGTGCGCTTCATCAGGAGTTACTTTGAGCAAAGTTGCCAAGTCAAAAATCTATAATGATTTCCTTGCAGGAATTTGCAGCTTGCTTTATTTTCTTGGGTCTTTTGAGTGTATTACAGTGGGGTGTCACTCCCGGGGGCAGGATGAGAAGGAAAGAGGGGGCTTATGTTATATTTTCTCTTTTGGGCAAAAAGCACATCCCCAGCAGTTGGATTGGGTGCTTGGTGTGGCAGACACCACATGCTTGGCTACCATGTGTAATCGTGGTTGGGCAAAAGAGAAGATGGACCCCTTTATAGCGTTGCTCCTGAGGGAAAAATGAGCCCACCGTGGTTGCACCCTACTTAGTTGGTAGCATTTGCTGAGAGCTAACTTACTCCTGCTTCTCCCATAGTGTGTTGGTTTGGTTTAAAAATAAATAAATAACCCAGACTGACATTTCATTTTATTGCATTTCATTGTAGCTTTCTGGAAACAGTGACAAGGTAAAAGGGAGTGACACCCTCACAGGGGATGGGCACCTGTCTGTGTGCTTTTTCCCATCCAAAACATGAAAACAAGTGGAAGAGAGAACAGTGGAATTGTTTGGTTTTGGAACCTGTTCTGTTTATTCCTAGAAGGATAGTGGTTGAAAGAGACCTTGAACACCATAGAGTCCAACAGCTCCCCCCGCACTGCCAGTGCACCAGTAACCCACCTCCCTCAGCACAACATCCTTATGGCTTTGAAATCCCTCCAGGGATCACAGGGACTTCACCCCTGCCCTGGGCCTTCTCTGCCCAGCCTTGGTAACCTTTGGGATGAGGAAATTGTTCCTCAGCTCCAATCTCAACCTCCCCTGCTGCACTTTCAGCACATTTGTTCTGGCTTTATTACTTGTTACCCTTGTGGAATAGGCTTAAGGGTTGTAAAGCCCTAGAGCAGGGTGCCTAGGGAGCCTCCTCGGGATAAAACTGTCCCTGTGTCAAGGACAGGGTGCAAAGTGAGGACCTATCTTCTACTGCCTCAGGAGAGGTCGCAGTTGGAACAATGCAGGCAGCAAAGAGGTGAGGGTTTGTGATAGGGGCGGAACCATGGAAACTCCTGCTAATTGTCAGGTAGAAATTAGGGCTTCACCCCGTGAGAGAAAGGCTGGAGGTGTGTCCATCTGCTATACAGTAAAGCCTTTCACACCCCCTTCTCCCCCTCCTGGAGAAATCAGCTTCTCCTAGTGTGGCTGGGCAGATGCGTTGCTGGGTAAAAAAGTGTCTGGAGGGCCAAGCCAAAAGCATGGTGGGAAAGGGAGTGAAATCCAGTTTGCAGCCTGGCACCAGCGATGTTCCCCACGACTCCGTGGTGGGGCCAGTCCTGTTTAATATCTTTATTGTTGACCTGGAAGAGGGGATGAACCCCAGCTGGATACAAGCATGGACACACTCAAGAGGAGGAAACTCTGCAGGGAAATGTGGACAGACAGGAGCAATGGACAAAGGACAAGAGTATGAGTTTCAATGAGGCCAAGTGCCAGGTTCTGCACGTTGGCCACAAGCCCCAGCACCAGTACAGGCCTGGGAAGGAATGGCTAGAAAGCTGCTCAGCAGAAAGGGAGAGGGGGTTGTTGACTGACAAGCAGCTGAATAGGATCTAGCACTGTGCCTAGGTGGCCAACAGCATCCTGACCTGTACCAGAAATAGTATGGCCAGTAAGACCAGGGGAGTGGTCCTGCCCCTGTACTGAGCACTCAAGAAGCTGCATCTGAAGTGCTGTGTTCCATTTTTGGCCCCTCACTACAATGAGGAGACTGAGGTGCTGGAGCATGTCCAGCAAGGCTGGTGAAGTGTCTGGAGCACATCTTATGAGCTGAGAAAGTTGGGGTTTAGCTTAGAGAAAAGAGGGCTCAGGGGACACCTCCTCACTCTCCCCCATTCCTGGAAAGAGAGGTGGGGGTCAGTCTGTTCTCCTAAGAAATAAGTGATAGAAAAAGAGAAAAAAGCCTTAAATTGTACCAAGGGAAGTTGAGGATGGATAGGAGGAAGAAGTTCTTTAGGAAATGGTTTCGCAGGCACTTGAGCAGCTTGCCCAGGTCAGTGGTTGTGTTCCCATCCCTGGAGGGATTTAATAGTCACATGATGTAGCACTGACAGAAAAGGTTTAGCCACGTTCTTCTCCATGTTAAGATCATCCAATCATTAAGCTAAAAGTCTTTTCCAATCCAGCAAATTCTGTGATTCTGGTGGACTCCCCCTCGCTGGAGGTACATATAGATGTGCTCAGGGACATGGTTTAGTGGTGGTATGGGCAGGGTTAGGGGAATGTTTGGATTCCATAATTTTTAAGGTATTTTCCAACTGAAATGATTCTATGCTTTAGGGAAGCACTCTGGGGAAGAGTTCTGATCCCAACAGGATCATAACACCTGCACTATAACCCCACAGAAGCCAACCTGCTGCAAGATGCAGACCAGGATTGGTTGGAGGGAGGGAGCTGCTTCTCCCACCCATCACGGGAGCTGCCTCCTCCTGTACTCTTAGTGTGTTGTGTAAGGCAGAGAACACCACAGACAAACAGGCCACGCACAACCACAGCCACGGTGCACGGGTACATACTCTTGCTGGCACGGTGTGGGATGGGCACTGCGACGCTCTTGCCACGCTCGTTGTCTTGGGGTTTGGGAGGGGAGGCTGTGAAGCGGCAGATGCCAGGCTCTGAGGGGGTGCTCATGGAGGTCATGCTGTCAGCGTTGTCGGTGGTGCCAGTGGTCATCTGGTCAGAGGAGCTGTCGGAGATGAAGCACTCTGTGATCTCAAACTTGGCGTGCTGCAGCTGCTCCTCCAGCTTCGCGTGCTCGTAGGCGCGTGCCAGCTCCTCGTAGGTAGAGGAGGCACTCTCCGTTGACACCATGCTGTTGCGCCCCTTGTCTGTGAAGGAGAGGGCACGTCACCTACCTGGGACTGCCATTTTCCACAGTCCAGAATAATCCCAGCCTCCGGAGACTATCTGGTGCCATGCCCTGCTCCAGCAGGGTCACCCAGCATCACAATGTCCAGGAAGGCTTGGAATCTCTCCAGAGGAGATTCCTGGGCCAGGCTCCAACACCCTCACAGCAAAAAAACCCCAAAACTTTCTCCTTCAGTTCAGATGGAACCTCCTGGGCTCCAGTTAGTACCTCTGTTGTCCCTTGTCCTGTTACTGGGCACCAGTGATGAGTCTGGCCCTATCCTCTCAACACCCAGGACACAGCATTGTCAGTGTGGGAAGGTCCACAATGCCCCTGCTGAGATACCTCCAGCTATCTGTCCCTAGAGCTGCACATGAGCCCAGCTGCTCAGGAGCCACCACCAAGCTTCTGGAGGGGACCAGGAGATGAAAGCACAGTCCCATCTCTGCCGGCTACACACACAGGCAGCCACATTGGTTACCCTGGAGCTCAACATCTTTGAGCAGAGCCAAGAACACAGAGCAGGCAACACCACCCCAGCAACTCACAGAGAGCACCACAGCCCTGGTCCATTACCTGCCTCTTTATGGTGCTACTGGTAACCTTCCCTAGAAACTGGAGCCTTCACCTCAACCCTGCTGCTTTCAGCCATACCAAGCAGCTCCTGCAGTGGAAGTCATGGTTCCACCATCCCCTCGACTACCAATCCATTATACCTCTGCAATCCCCCCAGACACACGGTTTGGGTCACCACCACTGAACTGGTGGCACCCCAAGCTGGCAGACCCCTGCTAGCAGGAGCTGGGGGATGCCTGGGGCAGTGCTGGCAGACCTGTGTCCTGGGAGAGGCTGGCACTGTAGCTGTCACTCTCTGTAACCGTGATGCCGTGCTGAGAGCCCACTGTCCTCCAGTCTGAGGTGAGGGTCCGTGCAGGAGTGGATGCCTGGCACTTGGTGAGGGTCCACTGGCTGGAGTATCGGTTGCGGGTACTGTGTGCTGACTTCACACTCTTCCTTGACACGGGGTCTATGGCAGAAAGGGAACAGTCACAGCAGGTCACTCCACGCTGTCCCAGCTCCCTGCAGTGCTCCCTGCTCATCCTGCCACACCCAGAGCTGCTTGTGGGCATGGCCAGTGCTTGGGGACAGGGCCTGCACCCCAGAAACCCTCTGCAAGGGGACACGCAGGGACCAGCTGTGATGCTCCTGGGCTGCCAGAGGGCACGCAGAGCCTTGTGCCCTTGTTTGTGAGCACCTGCACCCTTCCCAGCAAACTCCATCCCACGCAGCCCCTTACTGGTGCCAGGGCGGATGTCCGACATGTCAATGAGGGGCCCTGTGTTCTGGATCAGAGCGGGGTGGTGCAGCGAGACGCCCGTGCAGAAGCTCTGGGGGTTCACCGCCTGACTGAACTCCGTGTCGGTCACTGGGATCGTGGCTTTGTCATCCCCTGCAGAAAGAAGCCAGAGCTCAGTCCTCTCTCTCCAGACAGGAGTTTGATGTAGGTACCTGCGAGCCCATACTCAGCATCCCTTGGGACTTAAGTTCCCTAATGCTGGGAGCCCCAACAGTGCTCTAGGGCACATGGGGACAGAAGATCTGCCTTGTTCTCCAGTGACTCCCACAGAGGCAGAACCCAGCCCAGGAGATCACTGTGGGAGAGGAGCAGGACCCCCAGGCGCAGCTCCCACAGCCCACTCTGCTGCAGGGTAGAAGGGGGACAGCCAGGGGCCACCACAGGGAGAGCTCAGTGCTTACCCAGCTGCTTGATTCCTTCCTTGTCCTCAATAAGGAGCTGCACCCGAGGGATGTCGATATGAAGTCGGGGGCCCTGGGGGGGGCCCTTGACTGGCGTGTCAAAGCTGCGGTTATTCTTGCTGTGAGATAAGAGGGGACACAGACCTAGCTGTTACCAGAGAGAGCCCATGCATGGCTCAAGCCTCAAGCCTGCCACCAGCCAGCCCAGCTGGGCTCAGCTCTCCCTGGACAAGCTCCAGAACAGGTACTGGTACCCTCTGTAGGCAGGAGCACCAGAGAGGCCAACACAACCTTCATGGGCCTGAGCCCAAGAAGGTCTCAGCCTAAGTCAGGGCTGATCTAGGTTTAAAAGCACCGAGGAGCAGCCCCACCACCCATCACTGCTCACCCACTTGCAGCTGAGACACCCACCTGATCAGCATTTCAGCCAAACTCTTGGCATCTGTGCAAGAGACAGAAAAAGGCAAGAATGAAGTTTCATTCTGGTTTTGTGTGTTTGAAGAGAGCAGTTCAGGGCACAAGGAGCCAGCGCAGGAAAGCCTAGTTCTGTGCCCTGCCTCACCTCGGAGCCTCTTCAGCCTCTTCTCCTTCCTCTTCTTGCGGATGATGAAGAGCAAGGCCACTCCCAGCGTGGCCAGGATCACAGGGCAGGCAATGGTGAAGAGCTTCTTCACATCATCACCCTCCCCTTGGGCAGACTTGATTGGGGGGATGGTGCCTAGGGCAGAGCGGGGGTGGCGGGTGGGTGGCCAGCACTCCCAGGAGCCCCCCACCCCAGCCCAGCCCCCCACTCACTGCCATCATAGTCCAGCGTGGCAAACTGCGTGGTCTCGTTGCCGCAGCCGGCGCTGTTGCAGGCCTTCATGCGGAGCTCGTACCACGTGGCCTCGCGCAGCTCTGTGAGGAAGACCTCGCTGGAGCTGTTGGTGCGGAGGCTCTGCCAGACCCAGTTGCCCTTGGGCCGGTACTCCAGGACGATGGCTGTGATGGGGCAGCCCCCGCTGCTCCAGCCCTGCAGGTTGAGCCGGGCGTGCGTGGAGTTGATGTGGGTGAAGAGGTGCTGGTCCTTGCTGAAGGAGGGCTCTGCAGAAGAGAAGCTGTCAGGAGGGCTGCTGCTGAGAGGGGACCACAGTGGGGACACCACGGGGTGGGCTCACCTCTGCCATGGGTCTTGGCTTCGATGATCTCGCTGATGCGACCAGCCCCCACGCTGTTCTTGGCTGCCAACTTCACCTTGTACCAGGTGCCGCACTTGAGGCTCTCCAGCTTGAAGGAGCGCTCAGAAGAGCTGATGAACACGTCCTTCCACTCCTCGCTGTTGTCCACTGAGTACTGCAGCACGAAGCCTGTGGGAGAGGGGAGGTCACGTCTGGGCACAAGGGCTGCCAGGGGAAGGGAGTGGCACCCAGCCAGGGCATTTATTGCCCACAGAGGGTACCCTGTGCCCACCCTGGGGACATCCCTTGGCCAACTCTAGCACAGCCTTGCTGTGCCAGGCGCCCGCTAGACATTGATTGCTGCACACCCGTAAGCAGTGATGGAAGCACAGCCTCCTGCTCCCACACTGCCCTGGGTTGGCTTAAAACCTTTAATGGGACCTAATCCCCCAGGACCCTGCACACAGGTGACTCATCTGCCTGCTCTGCCCACCACACAGTTCCAGGCAGGACCCATGGGCAAGAGGCTCACAGGCACCCCAAGCAGCTTGCCACCTCCTGAGTGCTCTGCTAGAGCCCCCCCGGCCACTCCCCTATCCTGCCCATTGCCTGCCCCCATCGTTCAGTTTCACACAGGAGTGCGACTGCTCCGCGTGAGGCTATAAAGGGAAAGCCAGAATTAAGCGGCTCCCTCAGGAAGCTGAGGAAGTTGCTGCTGTCATTGTTCACTGCTGCCGCCTCCTCTCCCGTGCCACGGAGCATCAGGGAGCAGCACACTGTGTCCTCCATGAGCAAACCTGTCACGCTGCCGTCAGCATGGTGCCCGGGGATGCCTCATGGGGTTTTCCTAGGGAGAGGCATTGCTCAGGCACGTGGCTCAGGGTGCACTACCAAGCACATCAGTGCCTCCCAGGGCAGCCTGTCTCTGCTGCCCAGACTGCTCGGAACTTTGTGGCTATGCAAGAGTCCAAAACTTCTGCAGTGCAGTGATGGATTCAGCTGGCTTTGCAGGTTATTTTGCCAACTCTCAAGTAAAACCAACAGGGAAGAGCAGACTTTCTGCCTTTGCATGCACGCCACGAGCCGCAGAGCTCTCAGGATGGCCACGGGTGCTGGTGCTGCTGAGGTGATGCCAAAGGACCCGCACAAAGACACACGTGTGCCTCATGGCAGCTCTGCAAACACCCAGCTCTGGCTTGGGCAGAGCGCTAGAAGAGAAGAGAGGCTCCTCATGCTGCCCAGTGCCAAGGCTGCACTGTGACCGGAGGTGCTGGGATGCTCCCAGGCCGGTGTAGCTCTGCCCACTGGCACACACTTTCCCAGCTGTGCCTAAGCCAGCCCGGCACCCCTGCACCGCCTGCAGTGCCTGGCACCCTGGTGCCTGCCACAGGTTATTTATTTGGTACATGCAGCATGTTTTTAATATTTCTAATCCAATTATAACCAAATTTATCAACAGAGTCCGCTGGAGTGAAAGGCTGCTGGCTGGGGAGATTTGCTTGTAATTACTTTCATGCTTTTAATTAATTGTAAGCCAGGTCTCCTTCCTCACACCCTGCTCCCCCCTCCGCGTGCAGCTGTTTCAGCGTATAATTCATGAGATGAATCAGAGCAGAAAGGAGACTCTGGAAAGCAGGGATGGCTCCAGGAACCCTCCTGATGCTGGGGGATGGGGGACAAATCCTGCCCTATCAGGTTCAGTCTCGCACCAATGCTGAGACACACAGAGCAGCCACTGGGACATGGTCCTCCTTAGCTACTTCAGTCTTGCCCAGTGAAGCTCAGAAGCATCAACGTTACTCTGGAGCATTTCCGGGAGGGGGAAAATCGAGGTGCAGAGACAGAAGTATGTGCACAGTGTGCCTGAAAACATGCACCATGAGCCTCACCCCCTCTAGTGCTGGGACCAGAGGTACCCATGGCTCTGGGATGGGTGCTGTGGTGCTGGTCCCATCACTCATAGAAGCTGTACCTCGTATGGAGCTTCCCCCATTGTCTCCAGGAATCCAGGCAAGCGTGATGGACGATGCTGACGTCTTGGAGACAGTCAGCCGGGGCTGGTCCGGGGGCACTGGGGAGGAGGAAAAAACCCGTGAGCACCTCACTCATTGGATGAAAGTGCCCCAAACCATGTCCCAACAGAAGGGTGAAATAGCAACAAGACCTCCTGCTCAGCCAGGGCCAGTGAGAGCCCCCAGCAGAGGACAGAGCCCATGGTGGGAATAAGCAGGAGAGCAGGGTCGCTGTACTGCCTGCTGCGATAGGGCATGTCTGTGCAGGGCACTTGCTTCAGGACCGCAAGCCACTCCCTGGCACCCCTCACCTTGCACCAGGAGATTGATGATGATGGTGTCGAAGCCCCAGGTGTTGGTGGCAGTGCAGGTGTAGTAGCCCGAGTCCTCGGCTTTCACCGAGCGCAGCACCAGCGTGCCGTTGGCCTGGATCAGGCGATGGCCGTCCACCGTCACGGGGATGGCAGAGTCCTCGCTATGGGGAGGGGACAGGGCACATCAGCCCTGTGCCACAGCAAGGGCAGTGCCACCAGCCCTGGGCCCCCTCCCTACCTGTCTTTAGTCCACTTGATGGCAGGGACCGGCTCCCCAACAGAGTTGCACGGCAGCCTCACATCCTTCATCCATGGGGTGGTGACAGTGCCTCCAAAGGAGATTATCTTGGCAGGGGCTTAGAGGCAAGGAAGAGGTCAGCCTGGCAGGCAGCCTCTGTGCACAGATGCCCCCTCAAAGTTTAACAGGAGCTGAGACACCCCCCCACCCATGCTATCCCTCTCCTCTGCCTCCAGCATGGGTCACCCCAGCTGAAGGAGCAGCCAAAGCAACCCGAGCAGCTGGGGAGAGCAGAGCCAGGGCACACGTCCCCCCACGAGCCAGTGCCCCGACGTACCTTTCCCAGCAGGCTCAATGGTGACTTTCTCGCTGATGTTGCCACGGCCAGCAGAGGTGACAGCGGCCACCCATAGCAGGTACTGCTGCCCGCGGTTCAGGTGGGCAATGCGATAGAAGAGCTGGTCAGGGCTGGTCTCGTACTCACTGGGGGCCTGTGGAGAGGGAAACAGGAGAAGGTACAGCCTCCATGAGACCCTCATCCCCATCTCAGCTGCCCCAGGCACCCTGGAGTGGGAGCATCACCACCCAGGAGCAATCCCTGGGGAGATCCCTTCTCTGTCTGAGGACTCAGAGCTGCCCTGGCAGACACCTCTTCGAGGTGCTGCGGGTTTGCTCCCAAGCAGCACGTCTTGTTAGCCCTGCCTGGCATTTCCCACTGCCAGTGGAAACCGGCTGGTGTCATCATTTCTCCAGGGAGCCCAGGCCTGGGCCTGGGCGCAGATGGCTGCAGTGACATGATTTGTTCCCAGGAAAGGACATTTTGCTTCCCCAGCTGCCCGCTGAGCTGCAGCGGGGACCAGGAGCAGAGGCAAACCCCATCTGGGCCGCCAAAACCCCTCTGTGGTCACAGTGTCAGCCAGAAGGCCCTCAAAGCTTCCCACGTGGGCTGTGCCCAACCCCACAGGTGCTCCTCTAGAGAAGTTGGGCATGAGCCTCCATCACATCGAGGCCAAAGCTGCCCTGCCCAGGCTGCCCCGGTGTGCCAGTATCAGAGAGGGGCTGGGAGCCCAGTAAGCCCCACTGTGGGGGTGGCTGTAGTACCAGTGTGTGCCAACAAGCGACTGCACAGAGATATCCATGGACTTGCTGCCTTCAAACACATGCCCTTGTGGGGCCCGCAGATGTAAACGTACCCCACAAGCAGACACCTATATGAATATTGTATAGTATACATAATTTTTTTTTTACCCAAATGACAGTTTTGACAAGATGCCAAGAAAACAATATCAGATCCCAGCGGTTTTACCAGTTGCTTTGATGAAAAGATTATGTTGCCCTGGAAACCAGAGGCTCAGATAGTGAAATGAGTTTGAGAAGGAGCTTTTGATAAGCACTAGTCTGCAGACCTCCCATCAACCTCTCCCTCGCAAAGGAGGGATGGAGCCAGGGGTTTGATTCCCATTTTATTTTCGGTCAGCTGCTGATACATTTCCCCTTCTAGAGCAAGCACTGAAGGGGGTGGATGATGGAGGAAGGGAACAGATGATGGGTCTCTGCCCATGCATCCATGGGTGCTCCTGCAACTCTGCAGTGCATGGACCTGGTCAATGGACTTTGCTGCTGCCTGGCACCAGCCTACCCTCCCTCCCATTCCTGCTCATCCAGTTTGGCATTGATCCCCCACACACTCTGGTGATGTCCCAGCCTCAACCTCATCCCAGTCCCGTACCGGCTGCCCCGAGCCAGGGCTGGAGCAGAAGATGGTGTACTTCCGAATGATGCCATTGGGCTTGGCCGGTGGCAACCAGGAGACCACCACACTGCTGGCAGAAGATGGGACGGCCTTGATGCCAGCTGGGGGACCTGGAACTGAAGGAGAGCAAACATGGCAGAGCCATGGGACACATCCGGGGGCTCTGTCCAGCCCAGTGAGATGGCAGCACCCCACCACAGGCCAGCATCTGACCATGCTGGTGAGGAGCTGCAGTGGTGTTTCCATGCCAGCATTGGGCAGGCATAAGTGGGGACAGGTCTGCAGGCAAGTGGTCACCCTGTCATCACCCCACTACCTGCAGGACACCCCTCCTTGGGTGGCTCCAGCCCTCTGCTGAGCCAAAGGCAGGAGAGTTATTTGCAGCCAAAGCTCTGGGTTAGAGGTTGCAATTGGCTTTTAATGGCCATCCCCTTAATCTGCCGAGTGGCTCATGGCTCAGCCTTTCCCTGCCCAGCTGTGCTTCCCAGCATCTGGCACTTCCCAGGGCAGGCAGGCGGCCACAGGGCAGGAAATCACGCCGCTACCCGCTGAATGGCATTAAAGTAGGGCAGGCAGGAGTGTAAATATTTAAATATCTGCACTTAAAGAAAAACAGCGAATGGGAAATGCCCTGGCTTTACACGGGGGGCTTCCCCTGCACCCATGCAACGTGCTGTGGCACAAGCGAGGGCTCCTGGCATCAGCTGGCTGCGGCATGCTGCAACCCTAAGCGATGAGTGGGCTGCCCGGGAGCTGGCTCGGGCTCTGTACCTCAAAGCAGCAGCTGAGGGCTGTGCCACGCAGCTGGGCAGTGTTGGGCACTTCCTCCCCTCCCTGCCAGACACGGCTCTGGGTGCCCAGCAAGCTGCTAACGGCTCCATCTTTTCCCTTCTCATTAACACCTATTGGCAGGGTAAGTAACGGCACCCACGCCCACTCCCCTGGGCACCGTCACTTACTGTCCTCCTTGGTCTGGATGTAGAGCACGCTGCTGCGGACACCGTCACCCGCCTGGGTGTACGCCAGCACCTGCACACTGTAGTTGGTGAACTTCTCCATGCCCCGCAGCTCCACTCGCTCCCGCGTGGTTGTGATGTTCTGCATCTCGCCCCACTCTGCGGGGAGATGGGGCCTGTCAGTCCCATGCTGCCACCCAAGCAGGTCCCCCACACATCACCCGCTCTCCACAAGATCTCACCTCCATCCATGTAGAGGGACCAGAAGATAACTCTGTACCCCTTGAGCACCCCATTGAGGGTGCTGCGTGGGGGTTCTGACCAGGAGATGACGGCCACGTCCGATGTGATGGAGATGGCCCGCACATTCTCAGGGGGCTGGCTGGGAACTGAGGAGGAGATGGATAGGGAGGACAATCAGCATGAGAATGGAGAGATAGCACATGCCTGGCAGATACCAGACTGAAAGAGCCGTCTCCCATGGATTAGCCACCTCCCTGCACCCATCCACCCCTGCCATGTTGCTGACAGAGCCCATGGAGCTCATCCTGCCCAGCATGCAGGGCACCAGGGCCAGGTGAAACCCAGCAGCCACCTGCCTCCAACACGCAGCTTTTCTCCTCCTAGACCACCAAGGCAGGTGCGACTGCCTTAGGCACAGGGACAGGGAGGCCACCAGGACACACAGAGCTTCCCAGTAAAGGAAGAATGGGAGAGCTGCCTGGATGAGAGGCAATTAGATCCTATTGCCCCCTAAGAAGTAACTAATTTTTATGAGCATTTAAATGATAATACATCACCATAATGATCCCCTTTGAAAATGATTGTTTCATATTACTTAGGTGCAAAAATATAAGCACCATGTAATTAGGGACGGAGTATAATAAACTAATAGAGATAGTCCGTTTGAACAAAATTAAGGTAATATAATTATGGAAAAGACACTACTGCTAAAACAGGGGCCCATGAATACCCCAGGAGGAGTGCTAATGCAGCCAGGAAACGATTGTGGTTTGACAGGCTAACGAGAGCCTTAATTAAGTATGAAAAACTGCAGAGCAAACACACTGCAAAACTTTTTCTCGTTGTTTTTAAAACAACTGAGGCCACCGGTGATCTTTCCCAAATAGAAACCTCCCCGGTCCTTCGGCAACGTCCAAATCCACCTTGATATCCTTCTACTTGTGTGCCACGGGAGCTGTGGCATCCTCATGTTCACAACTCCTCCTCAGGGCAGCTACAAGCGTGCACCAAGCCAAGAGCAGCTGAGACCTGCTGAGGAAGGGCTGGAAGACCCCCAGGTGGGACCTGGCACCAGGGAGCAGAAAAAACACCTGGTCCAGGGCCAGGAGCAGCCTTACCATCCTCCAGCGTGGTGGCATTGATCTCACTGGATGATGGTCCCGTCCCAGCACGGTTGAAGGCCTGCACCACCACCCCGTATTGGGCAAACTTCTTCAGGTTGTCCAGCGTGTAGACCTCGCTGTCCCCTGTGGCTTTCATCTCCACGATGCTGTACTGCCCGTTGCTGCCCGGGCTGTTCTCCCGGTACCCAATCTGGTAGCCACGGATCACCCCATTCTGTAGCTCCTTCTTGGGGGCCTGAGAGACAGAGCAGTGTCACCCAGGGCTGCGCTGCCCAGCAAGGGCATCCCGGGGCCAGGAGGCTCACAGGACTCCCCTCCCCAGCAGCTTCTCTCAATGCTTTTAAGTTCTCTCTCCCCACAGCAGCGCTCAGGTGCATGTTCTGAGTGGCAGAGCAGTAACAAAAGTGTCCAGTGGGTGCTCAGAGGCCACCAGAGGAGAAGGTGCTGGCTGGGCAGCAGGACATGCTTGGCCAGCACCATTCCCTGACTGGAGCAGCTTAACAGGAGGAGGGAAAACCCCCAAGTCTGACAGCCGTGAAAATGCACGAGGCCAGGCTGAGATCAATCTTAACAATATTTCTCTGAAGCATTAAGAAATCAATAGGGCTGATTGCAAATTTATGTTACAAAGCCAGGGTGATCCATCTTACTGAAATACTCCTAAAATGAAGTGACTTATCTTCCAAGTGAATCTTATTTTCCATTAATCTGTTTTTCAGCGCTTAAGGGGAAGGGGAGAAGCTGAAACCCTAAATTTATTGACTTACCAGTTCATTCCAAAGTCCTAACTTTGTAATCAATTTTATTTTTCATTATGCACCTTTGGAAAAATAAATCTGATTCTAAGTTTTATTGATCTTTGCTCAAACACTTCGCAACCCAGCGTCTCAGTTTTTACATATTTATCATCTCTCCCTCATCACCCCTCATGGACATCCTATGAGATAATGAGCTTGTTACAAAATATGATTAATAAGGACCCTCTGTGATATAGCCAAACTGCCCACCCAGCCTTTAAGTTTTCATTTGGCCAGGGACATTCTTCCTGGCCCTCATAATGCTGATGAAATGCAGGGTCCCAGGACAAGCTGCCATGGCCGAGGCTCTGGATGGCACTTGGTGCTGCCAGCGAAAGCCCACCCACTGCATCAGCCCCACTCACCTTCCAGGTGACCTGGATGCTCTGGGATGTCATCGGCTGCAAGGTGACATCCATTGGAGGCCCATCAGGAGCTGTGGAGAAACAGACCAAAAAAAAGCATGTTGAGAAACACCAGGGAAGGGCCTTTTCATCAGGAAAATACTCAAGTAAGGATGTTCCAGCCCCAGCATCCAAGCCAGGAACAGCACCTGCTTCCTCCGTGCTGATGGTGAGCTCCTTGCTCGGCTCGCTACGCCCGATCTTGTTGAAGGAGTACATGCGGATGCTGTACACGGAGGCTGGGTGGAGGTCCACGATGTTCGCCTGGTTGATGGTTGGGGAGATGTTGCGTGTGGACTGCTTAAAATCCCAGGAATCTGGAAAAGCAGCACAGCAAGACAAGAGGGTCAGCACCTGAATCCTAAGGTCTGCAGTACCAAGGGAGCCGTGCTCAGGCAGGTGAAGTCCCCAGGCACCTCCAGCCTCTGTGTCCCCAGCCCCTACAGAGAGATGCCACTTCCCCCTCCTCACCGTTGCATGGCCTGAGTTTGGCTTTTCACAAATATTCTCTTTTAATATTCCCTTTCAATTGCTCCCATCCAACAGAAATTAACATATTTCATTAATGCTGCTCTCTCCTTCCTTCATCAAAGGAAACAGGATGCAGAATATTCCCTTAGAGGCACCAGCAGTCCTGCACCCACCCGCCCAGCTCTGGGACACAGCGGCCGCAGCGCAGCCCCCAGCCCCGTTGCTCGCTGCGGGCCACAGGGGCACAGGGAGGGGAAGGGAGCTCCTATATCAGCCAGCACCTACCTGACTTGTTCTTGTACTCGATATCGAACCCAGTGATGATGCTGTTGCCATCAAACCGCTGCGTCCATCTCAAATTCATGCTCCGGGCTTTCACCTCGCGGATCTCCAGCTCCGGTGGGTCAGGGGGCTCTGGGGGAGACATGGGCAGGGGAGTGACGATGGGCAGAGAAGCCCCCCGGGAGCAGGGGGACCCTCATGGTGAGGTTTGGCATCCTGGGGGAACGAGTACCTTGGACGGTGAGCTGGATCAAGCCTCTGTCCTCACCGTAGGAGTTGATGGCGTGACAGGAGAAGAAGACTGAGTCCCCACGGTCGGCTGGTTTCAGCTGTGAACATTTCCATGGAAAAAGAGGAGCCAGTTCAGGCCAAGCTACCCTGAGCACACTGACCTCGCTTTCCCCCAGTATCACAGCCTGCTCCTGGCACCAGCCCCAGCAGGAGCTGTGCCTGTGGGGCAGGTCACCCTTCAAATCCCAGTCGCACAGCTCAGACCTGCACTGAAAAATCTGGTTTTGGAGACATCCCTGGTGCTGCAAAACACCTTCACAATCAGAGCCCATCATACAGGCAGCTGAGATGCAGTGCAAAGCCCAGGGGCTTGTCACAGCAAGCAGACAGTGGCTGATTTTTAATCAGGGTAATTAAGAGGTGAAGCCCAGCTCTTCATGAGGGCCCAGGGTACCCCAACTCTTACGGTGGTTGTAGAAGTCCTTGCGCTGGCCAGGTGCTTTGCCTGGCTGCCCTGCAGCATGCTGGGGCCAGTGCAGACACTACTGCTGTCCAGAGATGCCATTTCTAACCTCCCTCCCCACTGGACACAATTTTGCCACCCTGGTAGCCCGGCTGCAGCACCAGCCTCTGTGCCACCCACCAGAGACCACCTGGGAACCACCGACACACTCACTGGGCACCCCGTGTGCCACCCACCCCCCTCTGTCACCCAAGCAAAATGCCTGGCAGCCTGCGAGACCCTCCCCCGGCCCTCACCTTGAGGGTAGAGATGACCTCGTCACCATTGTCCTTGGTGGTGATGGCGTAGCGCATGTTGCGGTCGGGGTCGATGACAGTGTCACCCTTCTCCCAGCGGATGATGATGGGGCGCTCGCCCCGTGCCGTGCAGTTCAGCTCCTTAGTCTGGCCCTTGATGGCAATCGTGGTGTTGGGGTGGGAGGTGATCATGGCCGGGACTGTGGGGAGGCAGGGGGTCACCCACATGCCCAAGGGACAGCTGGGTGCCACCCATGGCTGCCCAGATGTGGCACAGCCCGCAGACCCTACCAGGGAAGTGGTGGGTGTGGGTGTCTCCAAGAGGCAACGCAGCCCAAAGCGGAATTGTCTCGCTGCATTATACAGCTCAGGATCATAAAATAATGAAGCAGATAAATTTTATAATGCATAGCATTACACCAGGGTAGACAATAAAACGTGAAAGACAAATAACCAAGTGCACACTATAATGAAGAGAAAGCCTCCAGTCTGAGACGTGCAGGTATGAATTATTGACTAAGGTTTTACACTCCTGAGGATGAGAGGAAGAATGTTTTCCATCACAGATTTGCATAATTCACTCATATAAACCTGGGCAGAATATAGAGTGCGATTTCACATCAACAAGGCTGCCTTTGCATTGCAGATACCAGATACATACATAGATGTTTTTTCACAGACACCCCAATATGCAAACGAGGACGGATGGTGGGGAGGCCTGGGTGGTGCTCGGTGCCTGCGGAGCTGGCCGCAGCACCTGGCGCGGGCACATCCCGGTGCTGCCCAGGCAGCGGTTGCAGCACAGTTGGGAATGGCCCCTGGGACAGCACAGCGAGTCCTCTGTCCAGCCCTGACACCAAGCCTGGCCGCTGCCAGAGCCAGCCCTGGTGCCACACGGCACACGGGAGAGGGGGCCTGGGGGAGCGAGGGCAGCCTGGGTAAGCAGAAAAAAATGTAATGCATAAACAAACAGCAGTGCTGAGTCCCGCAGTAATGTATGATAATGACAATCCGCAAAGGCAACACACACTGTTCTAATGGGACACAAGAGGCTCTAATGAGCTACGACTTCTCGGCTTTCTGTGGCAATGTAATTCAATTAACAGCTACGGAAACCTCTCCTCACGAGCTGCCGGGGTTTGCAGGGTGCAGGGCAGGTACCCATACAGCTGGGACAGAGAAAGTGCCTGGCCAGGCAGCCGCTGGTCCCGTCCCATGGCCATCCTGCCCCGAGGGGAACAGCAAAGACCAGGGATGTCAGAGCAGCACTCGGACCTGTGGTGACTGCTGGAGGACCTGCGGTCTCTGGTGCGAGAAATCAAGAGCTACGAGAAACAAAGCAAGACTCCTGGGCAGGTGGGGCACAGGGGGCTGCCACCCTGCATTCAGCCTTCATGTACCGTAGGCAGGGGGCCTGGGGTGTGACCGAGCATGGGGGATGAAGGAGCAGGAAAGCCCCGCAGGGTTCTGGCAGCTGAGAAGGCATCAGCCCCCTTCCTGGCGAGCAGCAGCCCCAGGAGATAAGCTCCGTTTCAGGCTCCGCTTCACTGAAAGGCATTTATTGATGTTTGATTAAGAGCAGCTCCTTGGATGTAAACATATCAACTTGTCTCAATTGCTGGGGTCCCTGGAGAGCAGCACACAGTCCAGAGCAGGGAAGGCAGTGAAGCAAACCCCAACCAAACCCCAACCATTCGTACAGTGTGACCTGGAGAACAGAGACAGCACCTCTTACAGGCCGGTACCCAACACATGCTCGTGGAGGGACAGAGTCACCCAGGACTTGGCCATAGGACCCTCAGAGGGCTGCTCCTGGCCAGCCTGGGTGCACAGACATCATCGACTCTGGCTCGTGCCTGCCAGAGCCCCACTGCTCTGCAAGAGGCTTCCCTTGAGGAGAACTCTCCTCTGACACCTTCCTTGACCACCTGCCCTCCTGGCACCCAGCCCCCTCAGCCACCCCTGCCAGTGCCACTGCCACACTCCCTGTGCCCGTGGGCCTTCTTGACAAGAGGCTGGTCGCACTTGCCGGGCAGAGAGAGATAAGGCTGCCTACAAAGGGAGCCAGCAGCTGTCCCGCACCACGCTGGGCCACGAGCCGCTTCTCAGCCTGCTGCTGACAGCGGAATGAGAACGGTGACAAGGGTGACAAGGGCTGTGCCCGCCTCCCTCGCCCCCCTCTTCCTTGTTTGGAGCCTGCTCTGTGATGTTAATTTGATTGCACCCATTTCAGCTTCCTTTCTCCATTGATTAGCGAGTTTCACCTGAAGCATGAGATTAATTCAAATTGCACAGCAGCAATCAGTTGTGCTCGCACCGTACGGCAGCCAGCTTCCAAACACGCCTGTGCCCACCACCCACAGCGCCTGCCCATCTCCAGACCCACTCTGAGCACTGCCCACCTCTCCACGCAGCCCCAGAGCGCTGCTAGGACCCCTGAGGACAGCAGCCAGCTCCTCCTGCCACCAGCAGGTTCACGTACCCTCGGTCAGGATGACACGCACTGGTCTGGGGCGTTATCTGGAGCCCATCGCAGTGGTCTCAGGGAAGGGGATGTGCGGCCACGGACTGGCTGCTCCCTTCTCCCTGCTGACCACCAACACACTCTGTTTGGGCTCTGCTTAACTTCCATTTAACTCCATCTGCAGTGGCCTGACTTTCAAGGAAAGCCGGTGCTGATCTCACTTTAATTGGCCTGACATTTCACTAAACAAACACAACCCCAAAAATGAAACAAAACAAAGAGCCCCATATAAGGCTTAATTGGCTGTGGCGCTTTGTCTACCTATTCATCCAACGCTTTTCAAAGGCTGCAAGGTCTCCAGGAAGTGTCGAAGCACATGCATAATAAGGTTACGTGCTATTCAAGTCAGCCAGCAACCTGTCCTGGGATGCAATTACAGCAGATAGCGGGGACAAGGCGGCAGCTCGGGCTCTGCGACTGCCGCACGCTCGCTCGGGATTAATCGCCTCGACTTTGTACCTGCGCCTTATTGAAGTGCGGTGTTTGAAGTCGCTCGTTTTGATTCATCAGTCGGTGGGATAAATTAAACAGCTGACAGGGAGAGAGCAGAAACCCAGCAAAGCAGAGGCTGGTGAGGAGGGGAGAAGCCCCAGGAGAAACGCCTGATGGTGCCAGAAAATAAAGTGATGGCTGGGGAGGGGAAGCAGCAAGGGGGCTGCCCGAGCCAGAGCTGCTCTCTCCTTGCCTCATCGGGCGATTCTGCAGCAGCCAGGCCCTCAACAGGACACAGTGGCATCTGAGGAGGGTGGGAGGTGGTGCCCCCCACAGCTCTGCCTGCAGTCCCCATCACCATGTGCTCTCTGACTCATCCCCCAGCATGGGCAGGGCAGAGTTTAGGCCTGCTGAGCCCAGCCCCGGACACATGGGAGCTGCCACGGAAGCAAGCATAAGAGGTAGGTCCCCCCTTCCACCACCTCCTTTATGAGGTTTGAATGCTCACGGCAGCAAAAATCAAAATAAATAAAGAGGAGCTGGAGATTATGCATTCTGCTGATAGCAACGGGAGAGGAATCCAATAAAAGGCGCAGTTCAAACACAGTGTCTAACAACCCTGCCCAGCCCACCCCTGTCAAATTAGCCCCGCTATTTCCTTTCCTCCTCTATCATGTAGATTGATTGCTCGGTTTTATTAAGGACAAAGTGTGTTTAATAGAAAAGGGGGAGCGGGCCCCTGGAGGAGAGGAATCAATGTTTTCCCACCCCCACCCCGTGCCCCTCACATTGATCATGGGAACGTGCCGTGCCGAGGGCAGAGCCTGGCACAGCGGGAACCCTCGGCACAGAGGAGGGGACTGTGCTGGGCCAATCTGTGCTGACAAGCACACACATACCCTGCCGCTGTCACCGGGTCCCCAGACCCTCATCACCACAGTGCGACCCTGGCTACTTACTCTTGACAGTGAGAAACATGGACTTGCTGATGTCTGTGCCCACACCGTTGCTGGCCTGGCAGAGGTAGTAGCCAATGTCCTCCTCCAGCACGTGGCGGATGAGCAGGGAGCTGTTGGGCAGGATCTGGATGCGGCCCGTGAGGGGTATGGGATGGTACTGCTGGGGGTTGCCGCTTCCTAGGAGGGGATGCAGACACACAGAACTCAGACAACAGGCCAAGGAGCCTGGTGCTGGGGCAGCTGTGCCGAAGGGACCTCTCCCCATGGAACTCCCCGCACGCTGTCGTGTTTCATTCCTACCTTTTGCGTGTTTCCACATGACTTTCGGAGGGGGGTACCCATCGACCGAGCAATTCAGAACCCCAGCTTTACCGTAAATGCCATCTTGGTTGTTGGGTTGGACCACAAAACGAGGAGGCACTGAGCGATTTGAGAGAAAAGAGAGTCACTGTGGCAAAAAGCCTGCCAGCCCCTCACAGCTCCTGCCTGCCTGCGCACCCTGGCTCAGCCCTGCTCCTCACCCTCCCCACCTGCTCTGCACCACTCCTGCAAACGGGGAACAGCCTCGTCTCCCTCCAGCCTTGGAACTTCTCCCTGCTCCCTATTGTGCCATCCCTCCCCTACTGCCCAGCCTCCCCCAGCCAACGTGGTGGCAGCACCAGGGACCGGGGCTCACCCCGCACAATGAGCTGCCGCTCCCGGCTGACTGTGGCAGCATCGTTGCTGGCGATGCAGGTGTAGTTGCCATTGTGCTTGAGGGAGACGCTGGAGATCTGCAGGGAGCTCATGAACTCCTTGCTCTCGATGGTGACCCCAGAGCCGGAGAGGATGACATGCCCATCCTTCCTCCAGGTGATGTGGATGGGCATGTCCCCGGAGGAAACCACGCAGGGGATGTAGAGGAGCTGCCCAATGGAGGCTGGTGGGAACTCGAAGGGTTGGATCAGCGGAGGGACTGTTGAGGAGAGAGGCAGAGCACGCTGGAGAGCCCATCCAGGAAAGGCTTCCTCCAGCAGGGATGGGCCACACAGGGCTTGCAGGAGATGCCACCCCAGGAGAAGCAGCAGCCCAGAAACTAAGTCTGGCTTTTGCTTCCACCAAGAGCACAGCTAGGGAGACCAGAAGGTGCTGCCAAGCAGACGACAGCAGGAAGACATCTCCCACCTGATAGGGCCACCACTCTAAGAGCAGGATGAAGAACCAACAACCCCCTGAGCAGAGTGGGACCTGCCTGGGGAAAGCCCTGGCCACCCCCCCCCCACACCAGCTGAAATTCCACCTCAGCATTTATCTACTTGCAGAAAAGCAATTATTAGATGGATGCTTTTCTTAAAGGTACTGGATTCAGAACCAGCCATTATCTTTCTGATAACTTAATTAGGCAACCGCAGCATCCCTGGCAATGTGGGAGGGGGAAGAAGGCGGAGAGAGGGGGACAATTAGCTTAACAAGGCTCAGCACCTGGTAGATGGGATCCTCTTTCCACAGTCTCCATAATTTAATTAGCAGGCTGCCAATTGTCCCCTCGGCAGAAATAAGCTGCCCTCTCGAAAAGGAGCAGAAGCATCTCTCTGCACCACCACGCACAGCCCTGGGCTCCCATTCCCACCCCATTGCAAAGGTGCCTGCACCTGGTCTCTGGTGGCCCTGGCCCAGCTGGGGAGCTCTGCTGAGCAGCGGGCGAGCAGGGGGGTGCTGACCCCCCAGGCTGTGAGCCACTGCCAGCAGGCAGGCACAGGCAGATGCGGGCAGGGCTGGCCTGCCCCTTCACCAGCTGCAGCGACGTGGCTCGAGCTGCCAGAGCCATGGAGCCAGCACTGCCTGTTTTCCATAATTAATGAATAATTAATTGGGAATGCACTGCAGTCTATTGCAGAGCAGGGACAGGCTCATGGATCTGCGTCTCTCCAAACACACCCCACCGGCCGCTTCTGAGCTGCCAGGAATAAGGACAGAAAAGCTCTCTCTACTCAAGCTCCTCAGCCAGTGCTCACAACTCACCTCTCCCTCCCAGTTCCTTTCCCACTGCAATTCTCCTTTCTCCAGGGCTCCCAGGCTCTCCTCATCTGGCTGCAGCAGGATCCAGCCACACGGCCACGGCCCAGGACACCACACAAAGGTCTGCCTGGCACAGCAGCCGGGGTCAGGAGGACAGCCCCAGCAAATCCTCTGCCTTCCCGTGGGGTGAAGCATCACCTCGCTAGTGCCCCGGCACTGACAGCTGCCCGCACAGCCCTGCTCCCAGGGACCTGTGAAGCTTCTACCACTGCGTTCTCAGAAAGACCTGCACAACTCACTTGTGGCACTTAATGTGGTCAGTCACTTGTAGCAATAAAAGCTTTATGGGGCTCCAGGCCATCCTGTGCTCCTCGCTCTCTGTGGCTCTAGTTACTAACTGCTCCATGGAGCTGTCTCTGTCCCCAGGGCCTTTGCAACTCCTTTCCAGGGGCCTTTTATCTGATGGCCAGAGCAAATAAGGAACCCAGAGAACCCCAATTCCATTGGGAAGGGTTCACTAGTGGCTCTTCACAGCATATAGGAATCATCAGCCGACCTCCAGCATCCTGCATCCTCCAATGGCATCTCCCAGCAACTGACAAAAAGTGAAGCCTATTACCAAACTTCACGCACATATGTCCCCAGCACTGCTCTCTCCACACCAGCCCTGCCCACCCGTTACCCAGCTCTGGCCTCTTTTCAAACCCTGGGGCTCCCAGGAGGATGGGGAAGTTCTAGAAGGTGAGAGCATGACTGGCCCTACCCCGCACTGTGGACCGAAGGGGACAGAAGTCCTCCCCACACCACCCTCAGACAGGCTACTGCAGCCTTCTCTTCCCTTTGCAAAACCTTGGAGAGGAGCATTAGCTAATCAAGTGGTAGCATCTATAATCAGCTTGATGCACTCTCTTGTGAACCTGATTCCTAATAAGAAAACAGCGTCTGAGAAGGGAGGGGGGAGGATCAGCATAAAATCCAGTCCATAAATACCCGGCTGGATGAGACCAAGACAGACAATTGGGCAGCTCCATCCCCAGCGCCGCTCTGTTTGTCTAAATGATTTACTGCAAACACCGTGCTTGCGATGGGCAGAGACGACCCAACAACTCTGAGGACGGGAGATAGGGGAGCGCCACACACTCCCAGCACAATCTCAGCGAGTCACTGGGAGGGAATGCATCCGCTCAATTCATTAGGACTGATAGCTCCCTCAAAGGGGCTGAATAATTGATGGCCTAGAGAAGCTTTTAAGATGTTCTGTGCGCTCGGAAGACCAAGAGTATTATTTTTTTAAAAGCTAACGCACACAGAAAAACATCGGTGAAGGTGATCCGAGCAAAGGTTAGATGTTTTAATACGTTATGTTTACACCGTAAATCCTTGCTCCATGGCTTGTAAGGGGAAATGGATATGGTGTGGCTCGGGGCAGTGGCAGGCATGCAGGGAGGACCCACTAGCTGCTCCGGCAGGAGTGGAGCCAGCTCCCAAGGGCTGTGGCAGTGGGAACCCAGCTCCCATCATCACAGCATCATCCTGCAGCAGAGATGTCCCCACCACAACCAAAAAGACCTCTGTCTGATCCAGGGAGAGCCTCTGCACCCGCTTACCTTTGACGGTGACGTGGACACTCTGGCTGATGGAGAGCTGGGGCTGGATCAGCACGCTGCACAGGTACTCGCCTTCGTCCATGCCTTTCTGGACATCCATCAGCTTGAGAGTCCCATTCTCAAAGACCACTTGGCGGTGGTTATCGGGCAGCAGCAGAGAGTCCTTGTACCACTTGATGGAGTAATACGGGTACCCGATCACCCTGCAGTTGATGAAAGTGTCCCTACCCGCTACTGCTGTTATGTTCTTCATTGCTCGGATGCTCGGGGGACCTACATATTGGGGAGGAAGGAAGAGGCAGGCTAGGTTAATTCCGAAGGGCCGTTTGCTTGCATGCAGATCTGCTGCTACTTCAGAGCGAGCTTCACAGGCAAAGAAGGTGACCAGAGCAGTTGGGACCCAGCCTGGTTCTGGGTGAGGAGCAGGCACAGGCTCCTCTCTGAGGATGTGTGGGGAAAGACGCTCATCAGCTGCATCCTCCAGCTACAGCTACTGGCACGTACCTACAACAGCGCAGCTCTGAACGAGGACTGGGCTCCTCGATCATGGCCACGCTTTGGCACATCCCACCCCAGTCTGACAGCTGTAATTTCAGTGCTGGGGAAAAGCTGTGCCCACCAGACACCCCCCTGCTGCTCATCGGAGGAGGTCAGGCACTGTCTGGACACGTCTCTGCAATGGGAGCTGTGGCTGCCCAGCACACCTCCACCACAGCCACAGGAACTGTAAAAGAGACAGGGAACATTCCCCCACCACCACAGCCACTCTGGGCCTCTCTTAGATGGAAGCTGCCTGCATTGTGCCAAACGTCCGTGACAAGAGCTGCTATGGGAACCTGACTGTTGTTGGCAAATGTATTTCACCTCCCCTAAAGTGTGCCTTTCTGAGCCTCCTGCTGGCAACCCAAGCAACGCCAAAACCAGCCAGTCATCACTTTCTGCCTGGCTTGGGGACTGGGAGATACTGCAGGTGAGGATCTCGACAAGAGGTTTCATACATCACTAATTACACTGTTTTCCTGGCCACTGCATAAAATAGCAAATGAATCTAAAGATGAACCCTATCTCGACTGCCCATCCTAAGTGTGCAGCAGGACAACAGCTTAACAGACCCTCAGGATAAGCTGATGTGTCTCAGACTGGGACACATTTAGAAAAGGAGCAGGAAAAAAAGAAGTTAGCTCTGTAGCTGTCTCCTGGGCCTGTCTGAGAACAACTTGCTCCATTCCAGGGCTAAAAAAGCCCAAATCTTATCTAGTGACAACCCATCAAGAACTGATGGGGGGGGGGGGGGGGGAAAATGGAGACAAGGGAAAATCCTCCCTGAAAACACACCTCTACCTTCTCGTGGCGGCAGGATGAACTTTCCCCCAATTTAGCAGTAAATGGCAGCAAAATGCCAACTCTCCTGGGATCCCAGCCAAAAAGCCACTAGATCCATTTCAAACCTGAGACACAAACACAGCCCTTCAACTCTCTCTCAGTAGACAAATAAACGCTACCTTGCATCTGTGTTACTCCCACCTCTATGCCTAGAAGCTTCAACTGGTGATTATTAAGGGGCAGGGGCTTACACCCCACCCTGTGCCTGAAAGCTCTCCTTGCAACACACTCCCGCCGTAATAACACTGATTAACACGGCCATGCCTCTTAGCAGACAAAGAAAACACAGACACGACAAATCAAAGCTCATTTCCCACAATTTCACGTACTGCCTCATCATCATTTGTTGTGTAGATGCCCCGTGCCGGCGGGTGCCTTCACTGCCCAGCCTGCACCCACCACTGCCTTCTCTGGGCACAGGGTCCCTCAGGGAGGCATATGCCAGCTCTGCAGGGTGAGAGCAGACCCCAACGGGGACAGCACTGCCCTTTCATGCCTGAAAAGCCAAGTTCCAGCCCCCCAAGGATGCAGGGCCACTTGACACTGTGCCAGACTCCCCGCTTTAAGCGGCGGGAGGCTCAGCACCATGTGAGCATGTGAGGCAGGAGTGGGGAGCACAGGAAATGGGGTTGGAGAAGCTGGGAAGAGAAGAAGCGATCGGCCAGGGAACAGAACAAAACCAAAAGCCCAGTAAAAGTCCTATTCTGATATTTAAAAGTAGACAGGCACCTCTTACGTTTATTCGCGCTTGGTATTCGGCGCTGCCCACCGAGTTCCGCGCAGTGCACCGGTACACGCCGCCGTCCTTGATCTGCGGGCTCGTCACGTTCATGTGGCTGACTGTGGTGCCGTCCGACATCGTATACTGGTTGGTGCGGTGCCCGCTGTCCCGCGGGATGGGCTCGTCGTCCAGCGCCCAGGTGACGGTCGGTGGGGGGGCCCCCTTGGCAGCACACATCAGGGAGAACTGCTCCCCAGGGTTGACCACCTTCTCGCTGAAGGAGGAGACGATGCGGGGGGTCCCATCTGGGGGACACCCAGGGGGACGGGGGTCAGGGAGCAGCAGCCACAGGCGGCGGCAGCAGCAGTCACCCACTGGCAGGATAGTTTCAAGCTCCCATCCAGGGTGGGAGCCACGGCACAGCCAGGACAGGAGCCCTAGTTGGCAGCAGGCATCCCTGCAGCAGGGACACGCTGTGATGGGACGTGCCAGGGGATGCAGCCTTTAGCTCCTGGCTTGGCAGAGCCCAGCCCTTGTCCAAATGCCTAGTCATCTGGATCAGGGAGGGGACACCCAGTGCAAGGCAGCTCCTTGGCCCAGGGGCTGTGGATGGGCAAGTCAAGCCTTATTTTGGTCCTTCCCCATCCTGGCCATGCTGCAGCCCCAAGCTGCTCACAGACAGCATGCACAGCCCAGGAAGCCCCAGGACCCCCCACCCTAGTGGGTCTCTCTGCCCCCAGCCATGCACAAGGCATCCTGGTGCACCTCGGAGAGGGGCAGAGGAAAGCCCTCACCCCGCGGAAGCCAGCTCACCCTCCAGCGTGATGATGGAGAAGTCCTGTGCCGTCTGGGACTTGCGGGTGGCAAAGCACTGGTAGGCCCCGGAGTGGCTCTTCTGGGCAGCCGTGATGAGGAGGGTCTCGTTGCTGATGCCCCGGATGGAGATGTAATCATCCACCACCACTAGCTCTGTGTTGCGGTACCAGCGGATGACGTACTCGGGGGACCCACTGAGGGCACAAGAAAGGATGACGGTGCTGCCGATTCCTGTTTTGAGTTTCTTTGGTGTGAGGGTCACACGCAGAGGGTCTGTTTGAGAAAGGGCGAGAGCAGCCAAGGTGTTAGTGGGACCAGGCAGAGCAGTGGGAGGCACCTCAGTTTTACTGGGCTTTCCATCTTTCCTGTCCTGGGAGCACCAGCCCAACTACGAGTGAAATGTCACTACACAAGAAGGCAAGTGGTCCCTGCATCAAGCTGGAGATGCGCCAGGGTGGCTCCCGGCAGGCTGCCGGTGCCTGGTCAGTAGTGTGCTTGCCACAGTGCTGCTCCAGGCAAGGCAGGCATGGTGCCACCAGCCCCAGCAGATCTGGTAGCACCAGGATCCTGGTCACAGCAGGAACCCCCAGGAACAAAGCACAAGATAAATACCTGGCCTGCCCAGATGGTATTTACTGTTTGGCTGGAGCTTATTTTATGTAAATGAACAGAAGAAAGCACAGAGGCACCTAACATAGAACCCACGCCACCATCCAGCAATTTACATCCCCCAGTATCACTCTGAATTTTCCTGAGGCCCCTCTCCCTGCCCGAAATGGTAAATCAGAGGAGAGCTGCAGATGCTACAGCACAAGAAACCTCCTGCGAGCGCTCCCAGCACACCAGACATTGCATCACAGGAGGGTGGCTTCCAGTGCGCGCACCCCACTCTGAAATACGTGGCCTGTCATTTGTACAGCTGTGTAAAACCTTTAAGGCTTTATATTTAGAAAGACTTTATATTTAAAGGAGGCAGCAGGACAGACCCCTCCCCGCTGCTCTGCCCCACTCCTCCCAGCTCACCTATGACCGTGAGGGTCCCCGTGACCTCTGCAGACCCGAAGGTGTTGGTCACCTCACAGATGTAGGTCCCGCTGTCCTCCACACGCAGGTCGCTGATGGTCAGGCCCGTGATGCGCTTGGTCCAGCGGCTGTCAGGGGGGAGCGGGCGCCCGTCCTTGATCCACCGGACAGCCGGGTTGGGGTAGCCCGAGGCGATGCAGGGCAGCTCCACCAGCCGGCCCGCCTTCACCTCCCGGTTCTGGAAGCTGTCTAGCATCGTGGGGATGGACTCTGCCGGGTCTGCGGCCGGAGAGAAAAGCGGCTCACCTGGCGAAGGGGCAGAGGTGAGGCTTCTGCCCACAGGGATGCCAGGACAGCCCCTGGCATGGGGACTCTGGTACCACCGTGCCCCTTTGGCATCAGCCAGGAAAGAGCAGATCTCCCCCTCCCTGTGAGCCACCGGCTGTGCTGGGCAGGAGCACAGGATGCCAGCCCCCATCTCCCCTGGGCATGGTGGCTGGCAGGGGCTGACCTGTCCCACCCAGGGCAGCAGGTTTACAGGGAGTGGGAAGGAAAATGCAGCTCACTAGCCGATAGGATGAATAAACTCAGCACTGAAGGAATTACTCAAGGTGACACCTAATTGGTGCAAAATACACAAATTCTGTGGCACATTTCAAAATTTACAAGCAAAGGGGTCCATCAGGCAGCTGGGAAAGGAGAAAATTAATCACCAGGTCTCAGGCGTGAAATTAAATTCCAGGGGAAAGAAGCCTCTTGCATTACTCCCAAACAGAAGTAAAACGCCGTGACGTGTAAATAATGACAGCGACCAGGAGGGGACAGGGCCACATTGAAAGTGCATGGAGAGGGGGTAATAGACCCACGCTCCTTGGGGGATGTGCGGCAGGATCACCATGGGTGGGACATGGGACCCCCAGGTCTCTAAGAGGCCAGTGCAAGGGTAGGAAAGCCCCATCCCAGAGCCATCCCCATCTCCAACCTTCTTCAGGGTTAATTTGATGAGCAAGTGCAGGAGCCAGAGCCCAAGCACCTGGGGAAAAAGCATATGGCAGAGAGCAGGCAACCCTGCCGCTGAGCACTGGGAGTCGCGACGTGGCTGTGAGTTGGGCGAACTCCCTCCTGAGCGGAGTAATTTGGGCAGCGAGCAGAGCTGGGAGCGCCCCGAGACAGTCGGCACTGCGGACTGCACTGCCTCGGCCGCAGTATCGCTTGCATGTTCGTCACATCGCGTCAGGCTGCTCACATCGCCAGCTGTCACATCGCATTGCCTGCCACCCCATCGCCTCTCGCTCGGGGTGCCGCGTGGCACTGCCGCCCGCCGTGGCCGGCGCCAGGGGGACCAAGCGCTTTGGGGCACACGCGAGGCAGTGCGAGCCCCCCGTGCAGCCCTGGGGAAACCCCCTACCCCCCTCAGGGATGTCCGGTAGCACTGCCACCGCTCCCTCCTGTGCTGCGGGAAGCCGGGCACCGTGGCAGGCAGGCAGCAGGGCTGGAGCCCCTTGTGGGCGCAGGGGCACCGTCAGCAGCCACGTGCTCACCTGAGACCGAGAGCCTGGCTCCGTTGCTCTGCCGCGTCTCCCCACTGTACTTGTGCTTGGTGATACACCTGTAGGTGGACAAGGCATCTTCCTTCTGCACGTCCGATATGTACAAACCTCCATAAGAAGTAATAAAAAACCTATTTTCTGGAGACACAAAGGGAGGAGAAGAGTGAGAGAGACAAACCCAAGATGTCATCTCCTAGGCTGCTGGCACCCGGGTCAGGCACTGGAGCCAAAGGTAGGAAGCAAGTGGGGTCCTTTCTCCACCTCTCTGCACCCTGACTGGGCTGAGCTTCAGTCTCCAGCTTCATCTTCATGGGCTGAAGTTTTGGGCAGGCTGGTAAAGTCAGGACAAAAATGGTGAGCAGCAGCGCTTGTCGTAGCAGCCTCGTGTGCACAACAGCAGCACATGGGTGTGCAACAGCAACACTCACATTCATGGGCAGTGCCTGCCTCCCTCCAGCACTCATCCTGCACAAAGCTGGGCTCAGGGCATCCCTACATGAGGCATTTAGCAACCTGGCCTCAGCCCGGGGGGTCAAGCTCTGGCCGCAAAGGGCAAGGAGAGCAGGCAGCACAATGCTCCGGCAGCATGATGCTCCACTGCGCGCTGTGTAGCAACGCAGCAATTAAAAGTGAATCCGTCCTGCTGAGTTAATAATTAGCTTAACTTACTTGGAAGCACACAAAAACAAATAGGGGCTTGAGCTGGTGTCTGAGCCCTGAGAGAAGGATGGCAGGAGAGCAGTCAGGGAAGCGCAGCCCCAGGCAGTGCTGCTAGAGCAGCCCCCTCTGCCAGCAGGATTTGGAGTCTGGCACACGCCAGTGCACACAAGGAAAGGAGCTTGCGACTCACCCGTGAAGCTGGCCTGACCACTGTAATTTGTTATGAATAATAACAGGAATTAACACAAATGGAAAGGCCTGCACTGTGGTACAATTTAGCAGCTACGTTGAGAGCAGGGTAAGTGGGGACACTGGGGAGAAGCTCCCCTGCCCACCTGGCACACCTCTGCCATGCCCCATGGCTGGTGGAATGGTGACAGTGGAATGGTGACAATGAGCCTTTGTCCCCACTGTCTGTGGGGCCTTTGGGATTTATTCCAGCATGAGCCACCACCAAGCCTCAGCTGGGACAAGGTGGTCCATCTGCTTGGCTGCACCAACCATGTCACTAGCCAAACCACCCCACACCAAACACAGTAAAGGCAGAGGAGCAGAACATAACTAGTAGAGCTCAGCGTTCCAAGTGCAAACCTCTGAATGTAGCCTTTGAACCAGCAATGGCCACAAACGGCTCCTTCAAGTCCTGTACCATACCTGGTAAACGAGGATCTAGTTCATGAGGCCAATCAGCTATTTTTTCCTTCCAGCAACTTTTGGAAGCACCTGGATATTCTCAGTTTAGGTGGAGGAAAGTGCCATGGTCAAACTTCAGTGCAGAGGATGCAGAAGTGGAGCACCATGCCGAGACCCAGACTCCCTGAGCAGCCTGTCTGCTCCCAGGGCACAACCATGGAAGCCTTTCCCTGCAAGCACTGGAGGTGACAGGCTGGCAAAAATCAGGGCTCTTCACCCTGGGAAGCAAAGCACATCCCTGGCATGAGCCAAGGCGACGGCCGCCCCAAGCTCTGCTGGCACCACCCTCTCCAGCTGCAGCTTAGCTGGATGCGCACACCCGACTAACTGCTCGATAAGAGAGCAGTAGAGGCTCAAAATGGCAAAGCAGCAGCCACCTCAATAAAATGTGAGTCTAGCTGTGGTTAACAGGAGGCACAGCCTCCTGGCAGCCACAGGAGTGAGAGCGGTAGCCCCATGGGGTGCCACCCCTACACCTCCAGAAGCCTCTCATGAGCTCCAACCCTCCACAGCAACACAGCACCCATATCTCCATCTCTGCTTGGAGGAGACAGGGGCTTCCCAGGCAAAACCTCAGCCGTGGCATTGCCGCTGTGCCGCAGCAAGGCGACACCAGTGCAGCAGCATGCACGCCGCACCAGTGTGCAACTGGGACCAGATGTGCGGCCACGCGAGTCTTGGATGCGCCGAGGGATTCGCACAAAGCTCCATCAAAGGGAAGGGGGGAGCAGTCCCGCCGCAAGCACAACCAAAACAACATGCAAATCAAACATTAATTTTTCATCTCCCATCAAACCAGTAAGCGAAGAATATTGGCTGCACTGGAATTTGAGATGGGGGAGCCCGTTTCCATGGTAACGGGGCTGTATTTTGCCAAGCACTCGGCAACCCCAACTGGCCTCCCCTCCCCACATGCACACCCATGTGTGGTGAACCGCAGCCCTGCGTGCCTGTGCCGCGCTCCTCCGCTGCAAACAAAGCCCTGCAAGAGCAGGAGCACTGGGCGAGGAGGCAGCGGAGGGGCAGACACAGGGGTGCTGGGTGCCCCCTGGGACCTGGCAGTGCTCACAAGAGCCAAAGCTCTACACATGGCAAGGCTGAAGCAGCAGAGCCTCAAGCTCCTGCCTGTACAGCAAAAGATGATGAGTTTGAGACCTACCTAGAACTACTATCCTCAGCCCCCCAGACTGCTGGACCTCCCCCCCCGCCCCTCCCAGCTTCCATGGCCCACACATCCAAGATGAAGCCTCCAAGACAAGGCTCAAGCCAGAGCATTAGCCCCAGAGACAGGAACAGGCAGAAAATCTGCAGGTTTTAGTATCCAGCTCTACTGGGTAGTGACGGGAGGCAGCTGTCCCCTTGCAAGCCCTGGCTTTAAGGGGCTGTTACATTAAACGTAAGGGCTACGCAGCCTGACAGCACAGCTTCCTTTTTCTGGGTTTGGTTTTTTGGGTTTTTTTTTGAGAAGGGACAAGAATTCCATTGAGGAGCATAACATTGGTTCAAGGGAGAGATGCGGGGCAATAATTGATGTAAACGGCTCCGACAGAGCCCTCACTGAAGTGACTTATTGCTGAGTTTGCTCGCAAGATTAACGTCGAAGGTCGCTGAATAAAATCAGATCTTTCTGCCTGCCAGGAGATGGAAAAGCTTTACGGGAAGCAGAGGATTAAGTACATCCATGGCCAGACTGAAGCGATGTCTCTCTAATCACTCTTCTAGCTAGACTTGAGCTGCTGCCTTCAGAAACACCTCACTCGAGCCCCTCTCACCCACCCTGCAAGCCAGGAGCAGGGCCAGCAAGAGCCCCAGGAGCTCACCCCTTGTCTGGAGAAAAGCACCAGGGTGGAAGGGGGGCTGTCCCACATGGCAGACATAGGGAGGGTCTCCTGCCATGTACACACACATGTACGTTTGAAATCCTTGCCCACATCAAGCTGCCCGTGCTGGCCATGGAACTCCAGGAGCAGTCCCAAGGGCCTCCCAATTTCCAGAGAAAAATTACAGTCCATCCAGGCTCCCAGCTACTGCTCTATCCAATAGAGATTTATAAAAACAATGGGGTTGGGGCTTCAGGAGAGAGCACATTTTATAGTTCATAAGACTAATGAGATACCTTTCCCTTGGTACTCCGAGGCCAATATTTCCTCACGCACTCTCTTTTAACTGCTGGAGAATCAATAGGTGCCAGCATTTATGAATTAGCCATACTCGGAGCATATGCATCCCAAGGCATCCCAGACAAATCCAATAACTGTTTGGTGTTATTTCCATCCATGTTTAAAGTGACAAACACCTCCCGGGGGGGTGGGGGGGAGGCATGGAGGGGGAAGCCCCAAAGAACCAAGGCTGTGATTTTCCACCGCTGCTGCAATGGCACTTTGCTGCTGCAGCCGCTATTCCAGGAGGTTGTTTGCCCAGCCCGTGGACCAGGAGCCTTCCCCAGTCCTGGCCACCAAACCCAGGCACTGGGGAAACTCCTGCCCACGCCCGTGGGATGGCACCACTTGTCCCTTCTCTCTGCCATTGTGGATGGGTCACAAGCACCTCCCTCCCCAAGCCAGCCTGAGCCCTGGGACAGAGGGCAGAGGAGCGAGCTGGCAGGGATGCCTTTCATCTCAGCAGGCTCAGCACAGCAAATAATGGTGAGCAGAGGGGGCCTGGGTTAGGCACTGAGATTAAAGACCCATCCCTCTGTCCCAGAGCTGTTAAGGAGGAGCCACAACTCGAGCTCAGTGCAAATTTCCTAAGAGCCACACACGATTGGACAGATTTATTGAGATGTTTTCCTGCCATCAGGGTCCCAGGGGAGGGGTACGGTGACCACCACTCCCTAGCCCTCACAGCCTGGGCATCTCCCACACACCCAACACTGGCCGAGCAAGCAGGTCAGGCTTTGCACAAAGGGCTCCTTCAGCTCTCTCTCTCCTCTTCCTCCTCAGTCCCTTCTCCCAAAGGGAGCTCTGTGCCCCCAAAACCCTGTCCCCTGGTTTCCCTTTGCCCTGCGGAGCTGCCTGCATCCTGCTGCCCATTCCTGCAGGCACCAGAAGCTTCACCAGGAGCCTCCCCACACAGACCTGGACATCCAGAAACAAACACAGCCCCAACGCAAGCCCTTTCCCAGCTGGGGACAGGCAGGGACACACAGGGATTCCGGCCACACACTCCTACTGGAGGCAGCGAAGCCAGAGAGGGGAAACCGCAGAGGAGGGGTGGAAGTCGGGGAGTCGTGACGGGCTTTCCGCCTCCTCTCCTTAATCTCCTTTATAAGCACGGATCCATCTCCTCCCGTTACAGGATTAACGCCCGTTTCTCATTCTCCTCCTGCAACAAGATTTTATTTCTAATTACGCTGTAATAAAACCGGGCGCGCTCCCAGGGCTTCTTCCAAATGACTTGTCGACACTCGGCAAGATTGGATCCTGGTCGGGCCCACTGCCTGCGCCGCTGCTGCCGCTCATTAGGCATGCATGAGGGAGAGGGTTTAAGAATGGAATTACATTTAAATGGCTTGTCTGAGAGGGAGAGATGAAACAAAAAGAGAGAGAAGCCAAAGGCAGGCAAGGTTTAAAAGGAGAATGTCATTGTCACCTCCCCGTCACACTGCTGCCTGGCAGCCACGGTGCCAGGTCACTGCTCCCGGGTGCCCCAAGGACCCGGCAGTGGCCAGATCAGCCAGGGGACAGGGGCTGCAGCCCCTCTGCTCACTCTCCCCCTGGCAGAGCCTGTGCAGCACACAGCAGAGCTGCTGCTCAGCACTAGCTCCTCTACTGAACCAGCTCCGACCACACTACAGAATGAGCAGCAGGACCCCGGCCTGACAGTGACAACTCAACACGTATCAAAGGAACCGCCATGGGCTTTTCCAGAGCATTGGGTTTGACACTGACTGTTGGATTTACAGCCCAGATTGAGCTGGTGCACAGACACCATCTTCAGACCAGTGAGGAGTTACCAGCAGAAGGCAGCTGGCAGTGCCAGATCCCACTTCCCGCCTGGGATGTGGTTCTGCAGCCGGCAGGCACAAAGGTGCACAGCTCCCAGGCCCGCTCTGCTCACACGCAGCACAAACAGCCCGCAAGAGGATGGCAGCCAGGGCCACACAACGCTGAGCATCTCCACCCTGCCTGCTGAGATGGGACATCTGGGGCATTGGAGTCTCTGGGATGGGTCACTGGCATGGCCAAGGGACACCGATGGCAGTTGCTGTCGTGAGGGCTGGGTTCACCAGCAGAAAAAGCCTCCAGAGCCAGGGATTTTCTTGGTGGGGCTTAGAACAACACGCGTAAAACAAATACAGGATTGGTAAAATCGGATATTGGCATCGGCAGCACCAGTGCCTGCAACCAGCACGTGGCTGGCACCATGGCCAGACGTACCCTTTACAGACCTTGCAATCCCCACCACAAGAATTAATCACCACCACCATGACAAATAGTTGCCAATGAAGCAGAAGCAGCGAATACATTCACGGACACTGGCATCACAGGCAGCAAAAGCTGGTGAATAAATTACAGCCTTCACGAGGGATCTGCCAGCTGGGAATCACCTGGTTAAAGCTCCCCCCACACAGTGCCCTGCTCTTCCCATCCTACAGCACTATCCCCCGAAATCTTACAGGCCACATAGCAATTAGCATCTCTGTCACTTTACTCTCAGCACAACGGCTTCACCATCTGCATTCCCCTCTCTGGGCAACGCAGGCACGAGATAAGTTCCCATTTCGTGCATGGAAAGCTTTTGGGGAGGGGAAAGCTTAGAGCTGCAAGAGCAATCCAGGTTGGAACTTAAGGAAATCCAAAGCACTAACATCATTTCACCCGAGAAAACGCCCAGCATTGCAGCTTGTGCTATTTCACACGTCTCTTGCTTCCCCGCACCCCCAGCAGCAGCTCTAGCTGTTCCCCTTCCCCCCTTGACCCGCTCACAGTCTGCGGGTGCCGCTCCCTGGACATCGCTTCCTGGATACGAGCTCACGAGTCAGTCAACTTGGGAAAACAGCAGTTCAGAAAGATCTCTTTCTATCAACTCCCTCGGAAGCAAGGTGTCCTGCAGGGCTGGCAGGAGTTATTACATCAGGGCTAATTATTTACCAAAGGGCCAGCCAGGCGAGTCATTTTCCTAGAAGGAAATGCAGAATTCCCCTACCCGCAAAACTGGATTCGCACGGGCACAGTTGAGAGCAGAGTTGGCCTTGCTGGGTTTTAATCCATCCCCGAGTCCCTGGAGCTTTGTCATGAGCTGATGCAGTGACACATGTTTGGGGACACTTTTGTTTGTTTGCGGACGTGACTTGGAAAATGACCCACTTTCCCTGAAACTAACCCAGGAGGAGGAATTCCTGGGGTGGGGTAGGTTGGGGGGACACAGCTCTGCATCCCAGGGCCAGGGACCCCCCAGGCACCACCTGCCCCCAGCACCGCCCACTCTGGCACCATTACAGAAGGAGGAATTAATCTCCCGAGGTGGTCCAGAGCTGTCTAATACCAGCAGAAAATTACAGAACAGGATGAAGAGCATTACAAAATGAATAGGAGGGAACTAGAGATTTCCATGGCTAATCCTGTTAACGAGACAATTTCTTATCAAACTCATTATGTGGCAGAAAGTTGGGGGGGGAGGGAGGGGCCGCGAACGGAGGCTGGGGAGGGAGAGGGAACAGGCGACGGCAGGCAAAAGGCATCCCCGGGCACACCCGGTCCGGGGCTGGCAGGAGAGCACCGCAGCTCCCCGAGCCCAGCCCACGCCACGGCGGCTCCGTATCGCGCGCATCGCTGTAGCGAGAATTGTATTTCTATTTCCAAGGAGAGCTAAATATTACTGGAGTGACATTTACCACAAAATAGTGCCGTCTGCTTCAGATGTATTAGCAGCCCTCTCCCAGCGCTGAGCTGCAGCGAGTAGAGATTACGGCAGGCATAAAAAAAAATAAAATAAAATAAAATCCATTGAGATAACACTCATTTCAAAAAATGGGTTTTCTAGCATAATTTTTTTTAAACCTCCTATTACGACACGCTTCATTTTCCAGGAGGAAGCAAAACGAAAGGCTTCAGTTCATGGGTCACACGTGCTGGCCCTGGCTCCAGCACAGCAGCAGAGCTTCAGCACAGGCTGGGGGCAGCAGCCCAGTGGGGCTGGGGAGCTGGGCAGGGTTTCTGCCCACCCTGCACCCGCCGAGCTGCCGCCTGTCTCCTGCTCGGCCATGCAAGAGCCAAACAGAGCAACCTGGCACGGCAAAGTGCCATGGAGGCTCAGTGATCCCTGAAAAATGACAGCACCCCCTCCACCCCCTGCCCCGCAGAGTCGCAGGGGCTTGGCGGCGACTTTGTGCACAGTGCTTAATTTCTCTCTTTTTTTTTAATTTGCTATTTAAAAAACCGCGGAACTAGTCAGATTTCATGCTAATGAGAAGAGAATCTGGATCGAGGACTGTGCAAAAATTTGCATCTCAAAGAGGAAAACAGGAAGTCGCTAAGAAAGGAAAATCCACCACCGAGGTAGCAGTATGGCCATAATTAGGCTAATGCTGCCTCTGTTCTGTCATCTCATTTCCATCAGCCCCAGGGTGACAGGGGACCGAAGACTCCTCCACCACCCTCCCACAGCACCGAGCGGGTGGTCCCCACTGTGGTAACCGGCCTGGCACGAGGGACGGAGCTCAGCACAGGAATGCAGTTGGCCCTGCTCCCTGGTAAGGTCTGACGGAACGGACGCACGTTTGGAGCATCTTCTGCAATGGCACCACCACCACAGTGGGTGCAAACGCCCACCCAAGGGATGAAAGCGCCACAGCACTCTCGGGCCATCTCAGCCATAACCTCCTCGTAACCACGCTCTGCCCCAGAACAGCCCTAGGTGGTGCCCAGGCCCAGCCTACCCAGGCCAAGGTCACGGGGAACACACGTCTCTACCCGGCCACAAACACAGCACCAGCTCCCAGTGCCCGCCTGGACTTGCAGCTGCCTCTGGCCCACCCGCCTTGGCACCAGCTCCCGAGCCGAAACTGGCACTGCCCAACAAGCCATCATTGGCCCCTATTTTGAGAGGGGCTGATTTGCCATTTTCCATCTATTTTCTCCCGATTTTTTTTAATTGAGTTTTGCTGCCGCTGCAGAAGTTACTATACAAACAACTCCAAATAGCTCTAACCATGATATTTGCTCGTAAAAATCCATCACCAATGCCAAGAATGACAGAAATGGAAAATGCCTAATGAAAACAAAGGGGAAAACAACAGGTACTTCGGTCCTTTGCCATCCATCAGCAACCTCGGGTTATTAAAAAAACAAGAGGGAACAAAATCCTCCCATCTGCAATCAGATCTCGAGAAATCTCAAAAAGACAAATACCCACATAGGAGGAAATTCTTTGCCCCCACTTCAGTCCGCAGGAGTTTCGCCGTAATTATAATAAGAGTAAGGCTGCTGGATAACACAAGAATTATTTTCCCCACTTACATTGTCAAATGATCATTTTGCCCTGCAGTGAAATCTCAGTAATTATAACGCCGAACCAGGGAAGAACAAAGAAATAAAAAAAACCACAACTGTGTTTTCTTCCAGAGAGCAGGGGGGAGGAGGGAGAGCCACGATCACAGGACTGGAAGTGTGTCCTTCCTCTAATTATCTTTTCCAGGGCCATGCATCCCTCACCCGAGCGAGCGGTGAGGAGCCCTTGGCTGCAGGCGCAATGGGGCCAGCCCCAGTAACCCTGTCAGATAGGGGGGACATTGCAGCAGGCACCTTGTGTCTGCCCTGGCAGAGTCTCCCTGCTGAGAAGTGAGCACCGTTTGGGCTCCCTGGCATCACCCCCTAGCTCTGTGGGTATCTCCCAGGATAGGCTGCCCAGGAGCTCGGCCACGGGACAGAGAGAGCATCGGCTGCAGTGCCAGCCAGCACAGGCCACATCTTAGCACCCGTCCCGGCACTGCCCGCCCCTCAGCCAGGGGAGGCAAGGGGAGATGGAAGAGAAAGGGGACAGAAAGCAGGGGGGGGGGGGGGTAAAGGAGGCGAACAAGAAAAACAAGACGACAGAACGCTTGCTCCACAGCCCTCGGCTAAATTACAAACCAGTTTACTGAGGTGGAAAGCTGCAGTGAGCTGAGGAGGAATATGTGGAAACCATCTGCAGATTTAAAAATAATCTATTTTACGATCACCCCCGAACATATTCTTTTGCAGAAATCAAATAGGATTTGTTGTTGTTGTTTTGTGCAAACTGTTAGGGAAAAATTACTAGAAACATGCAGGGGGTTTTGCCTTCTTGAGTACTGAGAGGCTAAATATGCCCTTCCTTATGTTTAGAATAGTAACAGTCATCTTAAAATTAACTTGGTCTGCATCACAGCTTAAAACAGTTGCAATTCAGAGCCTGCAGAAAGCAGGACAAACCTGTGCTGGGATATCTAGAGCTTCTAGCTGACAGATGTCTTCCTACATACAGTAAATATAGGTCGTCTTTTCCTACCCAGAGAACTGTAGATCTTAATTAACCAGGCCACTAGCAGCATATGTAATGATTTTTTTGCAGCTTGCTCAGTAAACCTTTCCCTTGATTAGACGGAGGGAAAAGAGGATGCATGTGCGAGGGAACCATCTCCTCCCCACCCAGCCTCCCTGCTCCAGCCTGTATGAGCCTTGCGCTGCGGCTCTGGTCATTATTTCACGCTATGAAATCTGCCTAATGAGGTCCAAAGGGTGCAGGGTCAGACACCCACCCTTCCCACAGCCTTACCCCAGCCCAGCCCTGAGCTCAGCTTTAGCAACGGCAGCCAGAGGGGGTTATTAAGCTTTGCAGACTAAGCCGCGCTTCTCCTTGTAAACCACTTCTGGATTAAATTATCTCCAGGCTCAGAGCGCCAGAGACAAATGAGCTAATGAAATTCATGCTGCATTATGATAAAGTCCTCAGGTAAGGAGGAGGCGAAGAGCTGGGGGAAGTTTTACAAGACAGCAGCCGCACACCACAGGAGTGCAGGCATCCAGCGAGCGCCCGCCTGGCCTGTGCACCCGTCTTCACATAGAGGATGCTCTGAAACTGACAGCTGGACCTGAAAACCTGTGGAATTAGAGGGACAGGAGAGCAGAGCACACACGCACAGCCTGGCTCCTCTCATGGACTGTTTCTACAGACACAAATACTCCTGCCAGTTCAAGGAGAGAATAAACAGACCTATCTGCAAAGGCCAAACTGTTGATGCTGGGGATGCTCTGGCTCTCCAGAAAATGGAGCAAGATGTTCCACAGAGCTTGGTGTGCAGAGGAGCTGAGGCCAGAAGTCTCCCTCTACCACACAGAGACTGCACATCCCTGCTCTGCACCAGGCTTCAGTGAACCCTGCGGAAGCCAAGACCTTGTTTCGATCTGATGAGAAAACCCAAATGCCTCACAAAAGCAACTGCTGTTACCTAAAACTCAGGAGCAAAGGGGAACAAGCCCACACTGCTGTTCACCACCATGGTCCCACGTGTCCACACGAACAGGCGCAGTGCATCCTCTCCTCCTCTCCTTACTACTCACCGGGGGGGGGGAGGGGGGGGGCGGAATTAAATCAGTGAATGCGACTCGAACAAAGAGCAGAACTTCCTCCCTGCTCATTAGTGCTGGAAAAGCAACAGAAAAAAATCTCCAGGACAACCTCCTCTTCAGCTCTGAAGTCTAAATGGCTTGGAGAGGGTGGTTGCGTTTATTCTTTGCCTTTCACCTTGCTCAGAGAGTTGGTCTGAAGAAGGCACAGTGGGAGCACCCGCAAAGCCTCCTGGCCTGTGTGCTGGCTCTGCCCTGGGGCAAACAGATTCCGGCACTCAAGTCCCTCCTGTCAAGGGGAATGAGCAGAAGGGGAACCTCTTCAGACAAAAGCCACCAGTGGGCTGCCATGAGCCCTTTTCCATTCACCCACATCCCAGTGCCAGGCAGGGTCAGTGAGGTGCTGGGGAGCTTCATGCTTCTGCAGGGGGATCCAACCCTCCCCTTGCCTAAGCATGGCTCCCCACGACAGGGGTACAGCACAGATCCACTGAGGAGCATCCTGGCTGCACACACGGGCTGCAGCTCTGGCAGCATGCCTGGGAGGAGGAGCAGCCCCCATCCTGTGTGGCACACGATCCACGCACATCTTATCAATAATTATTAAGACAAAGCAAATGGCTGTTGACCTAGTTAGAGGTCCAAGAACAAATCCAGCCACAGTGGCTTTAACAGCCCAGCAGCTTCGACAGAGCTGCGGCTGCTGTGGGAACCTCAGCATTAGCACCTGCATGCCACAAGGACCGGCAGCACCCAGAGCACGGCAGGTCAGGGGAGACAGCAGCATGCAAAGTGTGTGATGGTCCTGGCAGCAACCACGCCCAGCCCTGGTCCTGTCACAGACCCCAGGAGAGGAGTTTGCATGTCAGTGGAGCGCATGTTGCCAGGGGAGCCTGCAAGAGCTCTGGTACCTGCTCATCAAGCAGAAATGATGTGTGGATTTGGCACCTGGACCATAAATTGCTGCGCTGAGCAGCCTCAGAGCACTCACTCAACAACACCAGGACCAGCAGCAGAGGAGCCAGCTCTGCAAACTAGCATGGCACGAGCAAGCTGCATCTGAGCTGTAATCCCACTGAGGAGTTCACCACCAGCAAGGATGAGTGTGTGGTACCAGGGCCACTGTACCATTCCTACCGTCAGCATATTTAGCTGTTCTCACATGGAAGCAGTTTTCATAGACACACGTACTTGAGCACTGCCCTCCCCTCCTTCAGCTGCCTGCTCCCTCTCCCTGCAAGTGGAGACCCTCTTCTCCAGGCCCCAGCTGTTCTGCCATGGCATCGAGTGGGGACACTGACTGAGACTGCTGAAGAGGGAGCTGGGCATGTGCCAGGACCACCCTGCCCTTTGGCAGGGAAGGGATCCAAGAACCAGAGAGGAGGAGCTGGGGGCCCAAGCTCCACAGCCATGCTCATTGCACACCCCCTGACTTTAGCCATCTCCCTCCCACCACTCTCCAGGACTTGCCTTGTCTAGTTGGAAACAGCACCATGCCCACCAAGTCGCAGCCCGGTGCTGTTGGCTCTATCAACCCTCCAGACACCTCTTAAAACCCTTGCTGGTAAATCCTGCCAGGTAGCACAGAGACTTACGGCAAAGAATGAACAGGGCAGGACAGCGTTGCCCTGGTCCCAAGCAGCTTCCCAACAGCATCACACTCCTCTAAGAGGCATGAGATTCAGGACAGCCCTGAACCCTCAAAGAAAAGCAGCACCTCCAGGATTGGGGACCTCAACCCAAACACCAGTGATGGAGCAGGACAGCCCCAGCAGGCAGCTCCCTTGAGCCAGGGTGAAGGCGATGCTGAAGTGAGCATCACTGAGGAAAGGGAAACAGCCCCACAGCCATACACAGCCCCAGGGAGATTCCCATAACAAATTATCCAGAGCACAACAAACACCAGACTGGGCCCACCTGCCCAGCGCTCTGTCCCAGCAGCGGCCAGAGCAGACATCGCTCTGAGGCCATACAAGCACCAGTGTGTCTGCAGCCCCCTTCCCTCTCGCTTGCCCAGCATTCCCATCACATCAGGGACACAAGCAGGGACAGTTCTCCACAGTCTTTTCAGTAACTGCTTACGGATCTGCTGTCCACGACCAGATCTAATCAATCCCTGCCAATCCCAGCAATAGGATCTGTGTCCTCAGCCTTCTGCCACCAGAAAGCTGACAACCCCCTGCCAGCGCAGGCACTCCCTGTTCCAGCCACCCCCTCCTGGTGCCGGGCAGCACCGCTGTGCAAGCACTGGGGGATTCACACAGTAACAGTTTATGTTCTAAAGATGATGGGGAAATACTCCAGATAGTTCACAACAGGATCACAAAAAACGATTCAGGGCTGGAAGGATTAGTCAGATGCTGTGGGATGCAGCACAGTCCCCAACATCCATCTGCAAGCAGCGTCTTGGTCACTGCAGGCTCAAAAAGGAGACACCCTGTGTCCTGAGAGCAGCACAACAGTATCCCCAGCCTGGGAGCCCAGCTTTGGCAAATGCGACCTCAAAATCAGATCCAATTTCCTAGCAACAAGTAATGAGATGATGGGGCAGCTTACCAGGAGAGTGAGAGGACTCCACATGGCTTGGAGACTTTAAATGTGATGAGATTGTGTTACAACACTTCCACCTGCCTTCCAAGTGTCCAGGGGCTGGAGGATACTAACACAGCTCATGGCACTCTCTCCATTCAGACTTATCCTGGGGATAAGCTGGGATGGGGAGAAGGAGGAAGACCCCTCCTCCCCAAACTGCCCCCCCTTTATACTGAGCATGACCTTTGTGCTCTGGGATACACCTGGAGCCAACTCGGGGCAGCTGCTCTGGCTTGTGCCCCTCCCAGCTTAAGCTGCTGGCTGACTCCAAACTGCTAATGGCCTGCAGACCATGGCTGGCCTGGGATTCTGTCCCAGGGAAACCAGGACACGCAGGCACACACACAACTCCCCGCAGCCACACTCTACTCTGGTTGTTCAGTCCCTGGGAGCTGAGTGTCCATCATTCTGAGGCAACCCAGAAGATGTGACCTGCTGCATCTCCCCTGCCGTGCATGGGTGTGTGGACACAGTTTTATCCAAGCCCTGAGCTCATTCTGTCCTGCTCTAATTTGCTTTTCTGCTGCAACATTCTGGATGAATCCATCTTCATAAAATGCAAAGGGCTCTTGAGAGGGGCCCACGCCCACCCCTGCCAGGTTGGAGCATCGCTCGGGGCAGAGGATGCGAGGACAGTGCGGATGCTGTCATCACCAGCCTGGGGGGACACCTCTTCAGCCGCTGGCCTTCTGCCTAAGGCTCCCTCCTGCTCTGCACGGTTCAGTGGTGCCTTTACAGCATTCGCTGTGCCAGGACAGCCCGAGGCCTCAGCGCCAGCTTCAGCAGTCACGGCTGGCCTCGTCCGAGCTGGCTGCCACAGAAAGGCAGCAGCCCACACTGGGAAGCCACCATGGCTGGGTCATGCCAGGAGGGCAGGTGCAGATGGGAGCTATAGACAGGGGTGTGTAAAGGGACAGCCCATGGCACAGGCTGCACAGGGAGACGCAGCATCCAGCCTCGTGTCCAGATCCAAAAGTGATAGACCATGGGGCAATGCCCCAAAGGGCTTGGCAATAGACTTCCAAGAACACCACCCTTCTGTCTAGGGCAGGCACCCAGATGTCCAGCCCTCCCTGGCCTCAGAACACTCACACTTCAGCCCCTGCCCAAGTCTCACCTCCAAAAAGCCTTTCAAAACTGATAGGACACATTATTCATCCTCTCAGCTGCTACTCAAGCCTTGCTGGCCACCGTTCTCAGCAGCTGCTGCCTCACACACAAGCCTCCGATGCTGCATGGGGTGGGCAAGGGGTGGCAGGGCGATTTGGGGAGCAAGGAGGGGCAAGCGCAGCACCAGTGCACAGCCAGGCAAGGAGGCTTCTCCTCCCCAAGAGACAAGGAGCAGAGCAGAACTCTGCTGACAGCGGGCAGGGTGAGCTTGGCCTCACTGGAAAAGCTGAGCTCTCCCAAGGAAGGCAGCACTGGACAGGCTCCCTTTGCTCCTTGCTGACACGCAAGAGTGAGGGCACAAGCCACAGCAGCAGGGCCAGTACCCAGCCAACTCACTAACATTTTAGTCTCAGCACCATCTCAAAGTTCATACGCATTCACTAATTACTCAACCTGCTCTTCATCAGATGAATAATAAGGGGGGAAAAAAAAAAAAAATCAGTGATTTGTTCAAAGGCAGATGGAGAAATGCACTGAACAGGTTATTGCAGCACTCTGCTCACTGAAGCCAGGAGCCGCCGTGCCCCACACAGCCAGTGCTGCTGCACAGATGAAAACCCACAGCACGCACAATAGAGCGGCCTGTGTGTAACATGTACCTTTTACCAACCTCATCCTGACCCCCCCCGAAATGAGGGGACATAGCAGAAAGTGATGAATCTGCACTGAAGCCCTGCTCCTGAGCAAGCCATGCTGGGCAAGAGCCCTGCTCTGCTCCCGGCATTGCTGTACCTCAGAGGAGGAACATCTGGAAAATCCTCCTGCCTCCTCAGAGCACTCAGAAGCCCAGCCAGGCCTTAACTCTCTGCAGCAGTGCTAATTACCACAGTGCTTCCAGAACATGGGAATAATTAAAGCACCTTCCCTTTCCCTGGAGAGCGGCATAGGGATGGGAAACTGTTTCCCAAATTTCTTCTTTCCTTTGGAACCGAGGGCAGAGCACAGTGCCCGGAAGAAGCAAGGGGCCTCCCTGGGGCATGCTGCTGTCAGAACACATCCAGAGAGAGGAAAAATGGGAGTGGGAGAAAACCTGCTGGCATGAGAGGGTCGTGTGGGAAATCTCAGGATTTGGGGTTGAAGCAGCACTGAGGAGCCAGCACGTCTGCTCCCGGGGAGCTGCGTCAGCCAGGGGATTATTGCCTCTGCACATTAATTAGTTCAAAAGAAAACCATCCACTAAAACAGCGTGAGAAATCATCACAGACCAGCAGCACTGGAAGCTCCCACCCTGCACAATCAAACACCCTGTCACCTTGGGTCACCCTGTTGGTCTGTGGACAAGTGTAAGGACAGAGCCACCACGAAAGCTTCGTAGCCACCAAGAGCCCCAGGCTGCAGCACAGGTCTCTGGCAAGCACCTCATTTCAGATGGGGGCTCTCCAACTTCAGCAAAGTTGCAGACAAGCGTTAGCGTCTCCATGGCGGCAAACGGGAGCACGCGTCTTCCGGAGCGTAATTACAGAGAGGTGAGGGGAGGATGGAAACAAAAGGCAGCAATAAATCACTTCCCTGCTGCTACCCGAGGAGATATAATTAAGTTTATGCCTAGAGTGGCGTTGCTGACAGTAGTCCTGGAATGAGATAAACATAACGCGTGAGGTTGGGCTGTAATAACACCAGTGTGCAGTGGCAGGTGATGCATGTGCTCAGCAACGCTCCTCAATTAGGGACCTGCCGTCTCCGAACACAAGCGGCGGGGGAGTGCCCTCAGCTCGCTTAAAGGCACGCACAGGACGGCACGGGGCATGGGTGTGTGTCCTGAAACAGCTCTGCTGCCTCTGCCGAGCTGCCCGCAGCTCCTGCCAGGTGTCCCTCCCACCCAGGTCCCCACTGTCACCCCAGCATGGTGCAGGGGGTGGCACATGGGGTTTTGCCTCAGCACCAAGCTCACCAGCCCACACCCTGCTCACGCTTAAGCGTGTGCTTAACTTTAAGCCCATGAAACATCCACTGATCTCTGAAGGATCATTTGCGGGCTCAGCTGCGCACACCAGGCACCATGGGCACACCAGGCGCGGGGCAGGGCTGCACAGCGTTTCACCCTGGCAAAGAGAGGCTGCCACAAACCCCACACGCTAGGGAGTAACCTAAATGGCAGGGTGGGCCCCATGCAGCCAGCTCAGCAAGGGGACAGTCACCAAGATTTGAAACCAAGCTGGTCAAAACCTCCTCAGCAAAGGCCAAGAACTCTATGACCTGTGCAAACACCGAGAAACTGGACACCGCTGCACATTCTCAAATGCTGCCCTTCGTTCTTTCGGAAAAAATTCACCTCCCTTGTATTCGTTCTCAGCTATTTATATAAATGAAGCTTGTTTGGTAGCATGCCATCATCAGAGACAATTGCAGAACAGGAGCAAATCATCAAAGCAGTCATGCCTTGCAATATTTTTCAAGCCTTCTTATTTTGAGGTATCTGTAGAAGCCTCTCTGCCCTTCCCCACAGTATTTTAAAGATTGCAGGCAGCGCTGTGATTAAGGTGTTTCCGTGGAAAGTTACTCAGCCCTGTTGGCACCATCCCGGGTGACATTACCTGATGCCACCTCCACCAAGAAGTCAAACCTGGCCACCCGCAAAGCTCAGCTAAAGCAGCTGAAGCCCAAGGAGGACGCCTGAAAGACAGGTGGGCATTGGCAGGGTGGTAGCTGAGCAAGAGCCTCTTCCTGCCCCCCCCCCCCCCCCCCCCCCCCCCCCCCCCCCTGGAGGAGCGCCCCCGCTCCCCCTCGCCCCCACGTTGGGGGCCCCCCCCCC
>JANHGN010018574.1:5631-28618 GCA_024605025.1 Megaceryle maxima
TTCTTTTTCTTTTTTTTTTTTTTTTTTTTTAATAGTCCTCATAAAACAAGTGATTATGTGGAAAAGTAAGACACAAAACCTTGGGAGAAAAAATGATGAATAGGGGCAATCTGTCTTTAAGACCAGAGCAGATGTTGCCTTAGCTAAGCTGGTCCCTGTAAAATTTCCTGACATTATTCCTGATATGATTACAAAGCTGATGAGGGTGTTTTTTTCCTACTTTTTAAGACCTGCTTTTAAATTGGTGTTCTTAAAAGAAGAAACATGTCTGTGTACTTATGCTAGTACACATGTATATGCACAAACACAAGCATGTGTTTGTGCATTGAGGTTTAAAATCTCTACTTCTTAATTTTCCAGTGCCTTCTAGGATTTTTAACCATACCCTCCCTTCATAAAATAAATCAGAACATTAACTAATTTTAGCCTATTCACCACTTTACATCATGTCTCCGGTATTTCTGTTCTCTGTTTCTCTCACTCTTCACATGGCTGCAAGAGTAGCAAGTCTTGTATTGCAGGCAGTTCCTCATCTTAGAGGAGGAAGGACTTTTCTTGTCAAGATTCATGCAGTAAACACACTTTTTTTGTTTGTTTTTTTTTAGCTAGTCTGATTGTAACTCATAGGGGTTTGAGTTTTGCTTTGCAGAAAGTAATTTTGGTGATAAAGATCTCTGTATGTCTTATGTAAAGCATTTGTCCTTACAAGCTTGGAAAAAAGGTAAAAATTCACCATTAGTTTTACTTTTCTTTCTAACTTCTCTTGCAAGTAATTTCAGAGCTTAGCTAAACTAAACACAGTTATAGCATGTTAAATGTGTCATGACTTCTAGTGTCAGACTTTTAAAAAGCTGGTTGATTCATGCTGCTGTGTGCAAAGCATAAAAAAATGCCAGGACGTCTGCATGCAGCACGCTTCATGTTTTCCTACTGTGAGGAGTTTTGCTGCTTTATCCAGCAATGATGTGTATCTAAGGCCTTTCTGACAGGATTTTCCTTGTTTTTTCAAACTGCTGCTGCAAAAATTGCATCAGATTATTTTCTCTAAACCAGCAGTGGTGAATATTTTGGGCAATGGCATGTTGTAACAACTGGTCAGTGCTTCTAATCCAGTATTGTCAGTTTTGGAGTGTACTCCTTAAGATGCAAATACTATGGCAAAAGTTGTGAAGGCAAACATGGGCCCTGCAATCAGACAGTTTGAGCTGACTGTCAGTTGGCAGCACTGGGCATGGGTGTGGGGCCTTGTACATTGAAAGAAACCACAGCCACTGGATCCAAAGGCCACCACGTAAGAGTATCTGCTCTCAGTTAAACACAGGAGATGACCAATCTCACAATAAAGCTTGAGGTCCAGCAGAGACCCCTGTCTTCTGGTGCTAAGTGTGCCTCTTGCAGACCTGTTGCTAGGCTGCCTGCTAGTTGGGCATCAAGCAGCTGGGCTAACCAAGTGGGGAGGAAGATGTCAGGTAAGGGAGCAGACATGGGGTTATGGGCCTGGTTTGAGGTAATGGCATTGGGATAGGAAGATGAAGCTGGTGGGAGCCAGCTGCAGAGAAGCTGGGGCTCTCATAACACCTTTTCAGAGGACAGGTGAGACTTGGCTCTGAACTTTGCTTTTGTCCCAGTGGTGTTTGACATTGTCCTTTGTGTGGGATGGAAAATAACAGGTGTGGCCATCCAGAGATAGGACAAAGATGATGTGTGCCATTGTCCTGGAAGTGTAATAGGATGAAAAAGTGCATTTCTGACAGGTACTGAGTTTGTATTGGTGGATCTTGGAGGGGCTGTTGTGGAAAAGCTGCTCATTTGTCTCCCTCATAGCTCCTATCTAGAGATGTTGACTCTGTGTGGTTATTGCACAGATGTTTTAGGGGTCAGACTTTGCTTGGAAGATGTGAGGAACAAAGTATTGTGCTGTCAGAACACTTGGGAAGTTCCTTGTCTACTAACAGGGAGAATTTTCTTGCCCTGCAATGAGCCATGAGATTTCTGGTATTGCACAACATTTTAGAGGGGAACATTTGACCACCAATCTGTGCTGTTCACAAGAACAAGATGCGTGACTTTTTTTTTTTAATATTAATGATTTTAATATAAAATGGAACTTCACTAACATGCAGTTAATGTTAATATGAAAATTTTTCTCTAATATATGTTCCAACAGGAGCTGCTGGTAAGGAATATATAGACAAATTATTATCAATTTGGTTATTCTGAGCAGCCGCCTAATTTATCTTTGAAATAAATGCCTGGAAAGATTTCTTTTTCTGGAGAAAAATTGGAATTAGACTATTATGAAAGCACATGAGTATTCCCTACATTTCTTTCTGAGTATATTGTGAATATTTGCATTGCTCTTTTTTGAAACTATGGGTGACAGCAGAAGCAGCATGGATTATAGCTTCTCCCACAGAGCATGGCACTGGCTATAATAGAAGTCTCTCAAAAGAAAAAATCATTGCTTTGAAAAACCTCAAAAGATACATTAAAAAAAGAAGCTTCATGCTTATGGTAAGGTAATCCTTGATAAAAGGCTACACAATATTGGCTTTCAAAAACCTCTTGAAATTAAATTAAATCCATTGAAATTCTTTAGTAAAGGCCTAAAAAGTAATAGCTTTTATTCTATCAGTGCACCCTACTGGATCTTTTCCTTCCAAGCCACCTGAAATCCTCCTCTTAATAGTAGATGTGATTATAGATATGTGTCCTAGAATTCAGGGTATAACAGCTGTTCTGATGCCGATTTCACTTCTCCCCCTTTTCTAGGTATGGATGAATACCTTATGCCAAAAGACTGAGTATCTCAATTTTTCAACCTCTTTCTGGCCTCTTTCAACCTCTTTCTGGCCACTCAACTCCTCCTTGCCTTCAGAACAAAATCAACTCTGGTTTTATGAAATAACCTATAATAGTATGGAGAGCAGCACCTGCACTTTGTAGGTGCCAGCAGCTCCTTCTCAGCACTGGCCGTCCAGAGCCTCGAACATGAATACAACCTTCAGGCAGGCTTCTGCACCCAGCTGCATATGTAGCACTGCCAGCCCTTTCACTTGCCCCTATAGCCATGATTTTATGAATTCCACCTGGGAAGGAGAGGGATAGAAATGGTGACAAAAGAAACAAAGATTTCTCTCACGAGCTGCAGTGTGGTGTGGTGGGAAGCATTCACCTGTGTACATCATGTAACTGTGTTGTGTTACAGTGTCAAGCTTTTTGGATGTTGTCCAAACCTACTCTAATAGCAATAGGTTGATATATTTTTCATAATGCACATACTGTGTACTATATACTCCAGGAAAAAAAAAAAAAAACAAACCAGGATTATATGTTACCACACTAGGGACTGCTTAGAAGTATTACAGGTATAACTTCCCTGTAATTTCACAGTATAAACTACCTCCTCTCATTGTACTCTCTTTGACGTCAGTGTCTTCTGACCCTCTGTTTTTGCAGTTCTGCAGTATGTGAAAAGCTTGTTATTACAGCAGTGATGATACTAAAGAAATTACAAGGCTCTGAAGTTGTGTCAATAGGTATGTTAATTAAAGGGTGGGAGGGGACCTGGTGGTAAGATGTTCAGAAACCTGAGAATTTACAGTAACTTTGACTTCCTCTATACAATTTTTTTTGTGTGTGTTTTGAAGTTTGCAGATTAAAAATATAAAGGGGTGACTTGGTTATGGGAACCTTCCCCCTCCCTAGACAGTATCTGATAGACTTGTTACCAGCAAACTAAGGGTTTGTGTGAAAATATGCTTATGCCTGTGGCCAGATGTATGTTGTGCTGTTATTGGACTAACAAATCTGAAAAACATCTTAACAATCTCCATTGTCAAAGAATCTAGGTTTATTTTTCAGGTCAGTTTTCTAATATAATTTTTATAATCTTCAGAGTTCTCTGCAGGAACATGTTCTGACCACATTGAATCCTACTAGTATTTGAGGATAAAGATGCTTTAGTTCCTCATCTACAAGCACCTTGCTTGAGCTCTGAAGGACCAGATTAGTGGTGCAACAAAGAGGTGTCCTCATTCCCCAAAGTCAAGAACTATAGGTGCTATGGCATGACAGGACCTCTACCACAGAGTCTACAGACAGCCCATCTGTGTCCTAGCCTAGAGATGAGGCAGGGATGACTCAGTCCTTTCCTGTACTGCGTAATGTCTTTCAGGTCTAACAGCTGCAGGCAGCAGTGGGGAACAAGCAGTGCACCTATATTACTTTAAGGAGTGAAGTTTCTTTTCTAGCATTTGTTCAAGTGACATAAAATAAGAAAACTGCTGCATACCTCTAGTCTCTAAATGTTTCCTGGAGCTAGTGTTCTCTAGCTTGCAGTAATATCCACGTGGGAAAATTAAGAGGTCTGAGAGGCTGTATTTCTTCCTATGACATCACCAAGAGCTTGGTTAAATGTTTCCAGGCCTATGGTTTTCAGTAATGTTACTAAATCACAACCTCTGCAAAGAAACCTTAAAGTAGCAGACTTCAAAGTTTGAGCAAAGGGAAGTCTAAGCATTGGGAAATGTCTGGAAGATTTTGTTGCATTTACTGCAGTGATGACACAGTCTCCTAATGCTTAGAGTTTTAGTATAAGGTGAGTGACAGTAGACTGGAGGAAACCCTCTCATTAAAAAAAAAGAAATGTTTCAAAGCAGAAAGATTTCAGATTCCTATAAGAATCAAACAACTAGCAGGGGAAAAAGGCAGTTGGGGTCACTTGAGTGGCATAAATGAAAACCTTAACTTCACTTTTGAAATTAGAAGTAAAAAATTTGTTCTTCGTGGACTATTCATTCCAGAGATGGTATTTTTTGTTGTTTGTTTTCTAGTGAAATGCCATAAAAATTGAAAGAATTTGTAACAGTTTCAGTACAGAGTGTGACTAGGTCTCTAATCAGTGATTGGTACTGATTTTGTTTACCTATCTTTCCCTCTTCCTACAATCTGATTATTGTATTGGGTTGTTATTTAAAATCATATTCCAGGATTAAGGGCTTAGTTCTGAAAGCCTTTTTCTTTTCTACTGCATAGTTCATGATATCCTGAAGTTTGTCTGCTGTCTTTTTATTATAATCCATGGTATCATTATTGATAAAATAACAATATCAAAAATATTTTCTTAATTTTTTTGGAAACAAAGATAAACTGGAACTAATAATCTCCAAAACACTGTATCACATAGGAAGAAAATATCTACATTTATGTATCCAAAAATCAAAAGAGCAAATAGAAGTTTAAGGCAAAAGATGGTAAATAATAATATAAATTATAGACAGGGTTTTTAGAAAAGAAAAAAAAAAAACAACCAAAACTGTAGGGTGTTCCAAACAAATTTCATGTACAGTTCTGTAAGCTCCTTTCAGTTATAGCTGCATATGTAAATCTATAAACTCTAGATATTAAAAGAAAGCTGGATTCAGTTACTGATTCATAACTATGCTCAGAATTCACCATCCAAGTATCCACAGGAAGTTATGTAATCTCAGAGTTATTTCATAACTTATTAATTAAGCAGAGAACAATTAGGAGATACTTTTGTCTGTAATCTTCTCAGTCAGCTGTGTAGATATTTGCCAGTACAGAACCTTGTTTTTTTTTCATAGCATTTGTATGCTGGGCATGACGTATAGAAAAATGGATTCCTATAATTTTGCTCTTCAAATATGCAACTTAGTTTAAAACAGTATAAAGCATTCAGTTAGAATAATTGATTTCATGAGAACTGATTGAAAGTTACTGTTTTTGCAATTACTTAAGATAGTTTCAAATATGAATCACATTTTTAATTAAAAATTCCAAGTTACTAGAGGAGGTGAATGGAAATAAATGTAGTTATTGGGTAACCGTATCTTACTTTTTAGGTGTTCTTGCCACACTGGAAAGCATTACTAGATTAAAGTATATTATTGCATGTAGACAGAATGATACTAATATGTTTACAGTAGTGGGAATTTTTTTTTCCAGTCCTTACTGGCAGTTATGGATCAGGAAAAAACCTTGGTGGCAGAACAGTGGTTGTTGTGTGTATGTGCTCATGTGTGCATGTGCACACCCATATTGATGAACAGTTCTGCTAGTCCTACTCTGTGCTGCAAAAATAATTTTAAAATCTCTCCCATTTTCCTGCAGCATCTTAGGGCTAATTAGAGAGATAAGGGGAAGCATAAAGGTGGAATCCAGAAGGCAAAAGTATTTATGCATAAGCCAGAAAGGGAAAAAAAAAAATTAAAAGAAAACCAAATGCAATGATCACTTTGAATTGCCTAACTAGGCAGTATTGCTTATCTGTAACTTCTATCTTTTCTACCCTTCTCTTTCCAAAATGTAGTTTTAATATGTTCACAAATTTGATTTGAAATATGCAGCAATAAGAGACTACAGAGCACCATCTCATGGAACTGTTATCTAATGATACCAAAGGTTATATAGATGTCAATGTATTATGACTAAAAATAAGAAGGGGTAGGCTTGCTAACCTGGATAGCTATATACAGAATGAAGTGTGTGTATATACGTGTGCATATATGTGTCTGTATAAATGAATACAAATAGTTATATAAATGTCAGCAAAAGCTGTTCGAATATACTGTAATAGATCTCTAGTGTTTATCACATACATTTTAAATAGAGTTTTTCTTTCCATATGGACTGTATTTTCAAGTTCCTTTTCTTTCTGTCCTTCACCTCATTGGAGTTTTCATTTTCTTTGTACCGGAGACCAGCAGGAGGTCAGTAAAATGACTTTTTTAAAGTAAAGACTACAGGATTTGGCCTATAGTCTTAGTGTAGATGAAAGAAATAATGGATTTCTTTGAAAAAAACAAGGAAAATCAGGACCATTTTGTTCAATACTACACCACTGTTTCCAGTAATTGCCTTGTACGGTTTGCAAGTCTTTCCACTTTATGTAAATACATTAAGTTCTGAAAACCCCTTATAGCTGTGAGGTGGGGCTTTTTGAAGGAGGTGTTCTTTTGAAGGTTTGTGGGTCTCTTAAACACACATTTTTTCTTCAAAGTAAATCTTGTAGACTCCCTGTCACAAATCTTTCTTGTTAGGAATTCTGCTTGAAGAACCGTTTGAATTTCAATATCAAGTGTTTCAAACAAATACATCTAATGCCTCAATACATTTTTCTTATGGTCAGTCTGTGGACCCAAATAAGAAAAGGAACCTCTGATATTTTGAAATTTATTCCTAGGAATCCTTTGAAGAAAAAAATAATAAAATTGGAGGTTTTAATAGTTACTCCTGGAAACGAAGAAAGGAAAAGTAACTGAAAAAAAAAAATCTTTCCATTTTTGAAGCTGTTGCAAACAAAAAAACCCAATCCCTCATAAAAAACCCCACCAACTTTCAGGAACCAAGTCTGTACCCCTTTTCCAAAGAGGTTTTTGACTCTGAGGATTGATGGTCCACAGCTGCTCTGAGCAGCTCATTCAACTGGATGACTGTCTTTGTGAAATTTTGACTCTTCATATAGACTCATAATTTTGCTTGATGCAATTGGTGCCTATTGTTCCTCATCCTTTCTTTTTGCACCTATGAGATGCATCTGACTCTGTCTTCTCTGTTACCATACACCAGCTAGTTGAAAACAGCAATAATATTCCCTTTCAGGCTGGTAGACTTAGTTTTATCATTCTCTGTTTCTTCATCATGTGCTCCAATTCCCTATATATTTATAAATAAGATAAATAAGAGTGGCAAAACACTGTAACAGAAAACCATGTGGTAGCATATAGGTAGGTTTTTGTCCTGATCCCTAAATAGATGAAATGATTAATGTTTGTCACTATCAGCTTAAGATGAGAAGTGAATAGTTTTCTATAGTGAAATCCTATTCTAGCAGATTATTTTGATTGTAGGACAAGAAGTATATTTTACATATTAAGTAGGAGCAAGGACATACGTTTTAAAAGCATTTACCTCTGAATTTCTTTCTGTAGCGAAGAATGGCTATTTTGTTTGATATAATTTTTCAAATTATGGTGTGCAATAATGGAAAGGTTTTACAGGCTGCAAATCTGGAAACAGAAAAGGTACTTTTAAAGTTTGTATATGGAGAAAAAAAATAATAATTTCAAGAAAGCTTCTTAATAAGAGCTAGAATTTTTGCTCAGTGTCTCTGTGCAGTTGTGGACATAAGGATCTTGGATTTAAAGCCTTTGGCTATAAGATAATTAAAGGAGCACACAGATTACTTGAAAGCTTGTCTGGTTTATGTTACATTGTTACAAGATTCCTGCAGCCCAAGGACACCATTGTTAAGAAAACCAGAAGTGAACTTGCTTCTTGAAGTTCAGCCTCATTTTGAAAGTTAGAGTCTTCAGGAAGGAGAATCATAAATCTAGAATGTTATAAATTATTTTCCAGTAATTCAAGGTCAAACTAAAAATTTAAGTTACCAGGTCTCTTGCTAGATATGTATTTTCTCAGGTTCTTAGAGCTTAAGGCTTCCAAGAAGTGACCTTTTAAATGATATCAACATTAATTTTAGTAGCAACTGTAAACATTATCCTTGCTGACCTGAACAGTATGAGTTGCTTAAAACAAATATATGACCAAAGGTTTTTGTGTAACATGGAACACAAAACATGTTCCATGTTACGTAACCATGGAATATGTAAAGGATCCTCTTAGCCCGATAACACTTCCCACAAAAAATGACAACTAGTTTGCAACTTCATACGTGTGTACATACTCATTTACAAATTTCCATATACAGCTACACACAGATTAAGAATCCTGTGTATCATTGCCCTTTTGGACTGATTAGGACTCCCCAAATCCTGCAGAGCCAAGTGTAGAGTGCAGCAACCTGTCATGTAGATGGGAAATAGTGAAGCAGGTTGTACCAGCATTCATGCTTTCTCTGCTGAGCTGATTAGGAGCATCTTGCTTTCATCTGCAGTGCAGTGAGTGATCATCACTTATTACTTCATGATCTACTTTTTGCACACATTCCTTCCAACACACACTTGCATTGTTTGTCCAGAACATGTATACTGCATGGAGCTTGAATAATCAAAGTATGCATTTCCCTGAAAAGTATTATTGTTAGCAGCCACTGATGAAAAAAAGAAAGACTCTGTCAGTCCTTGTGCCCAGCTTAGGATACAGACAACATAGTAAAATAGTATGTCTTCCATCAAATGTGCTGCTGAAAAATAGTATTAGGGAAGGCTATCTAATGGACCATTTTGTCCCATATGACATATTCAAGTCCTGTCTTGTCAACTGGAAGACATCAACAAGCTGAACAAGCAGCCAGGGGCCATGCAGAGGGAGAGATGTGCTCTCAGCACTTGGACTAGACAGAACTTCAAATTTCTGCACACTTCTGCAACCCCTCGACTGCCCCAGAGCAGGGTTCGTTGGTCCTGCAGGACTTGGGAATCAGTGTCATGTATGCTTTCATTCAGTGCAAACTACAAATAATCCAATGTATCATGACAAGAGCTAAGAAACCAGCTTATGAATTTAGAAGAACCTGAGGCAACTCACTAAAAAGTTTTGCTGAATCTTTAAAGTAGTCCTTAGATGAGAATTTGGGTAGTACCTATCTGTCACTTTTCTACTTTCAGTAAGAAAGTGCTGACACCAGGTACACTGGTGACAAGGAGCCTGGTCGCTCTGATGTACAAAATGAAATCAGAGATATTAATTAGATTGTGTCCAAAGGACCAGTGTTTTAATCCAAAGGTTAGAGGCATGTACTGACATAAAAGATTTCAATATGTTAAATTGAGGTTGGCGTGTGGGGGGCTGGTGTTCTTTTCAGCTCCCAGAGTATTTCTTAACTTCAGTGACAAAGCAGTGGGCTGCACCAAAATGCCTTAGATGAATCTCCAGAAAGTCTCTTCAAAGAGATCTCCCAGAGACAACATGAGAAAAATTGTGGATTCACTGGTGTAGCTTAAATTTCACTTAGCCAGAAAAGAATTTATATCTGACCCTCAGTTACGAATTTTGTAGCTCTGTCCCATTGCCGGGACTTGGTAATTATCATACAGGAACCAGAAAGTGAAACCAACTTGGAAAGCTGAGAACAGCATCACTTTGCAGGCCAAGCAAAAGCAGAATGCAGCAATGAGGAATTTTTATTGTTTTTCAGTTATATCAACTTGAGTAAAAGTTTTTTTGGGGGCCTAGTAGTCTTAACCTGACAGTCTTGACAACACTGCCACTGATCGTTCCTGGTGTAATTGGCAATAAAAGTATTAAATGTACCTAATGTTGAAGTTAAATGAAACTTCCAATGCATAAACTACTGATAAACACAGTATAAAATGTTGTGTCAGCAGTAAAATAGGTAAATAAGTAAAGATGTATGCTCTCCAGAGCATTCACATGGTTGGATGGTTGTACAAAGAAAATATGTGCATTTTCAGCGTGCTCAGCTTTCCAAAACTGAGCTGGGACATATAATTATATATATAACAAAACCAAACTTTCTCAAATACACTTTTTCTACTTCCTTTTACCCCTTGGAGCAGAGAAGAGCCATTGCAGAAACAGAAAAGAATCACCGAATGTCAGGGGCCAGGAGGGACCTCAAAATATCATTCAGTCCAACCCCCCTGCCAGAGCAGGATCACCTATACCAGATCACACAGGAACATGTCCAGGTGAGTTTTGAATATCTCCAGAGAGGGAGACTCCACAACCCCCCTGGGCAGCCTGCTCCAGTGCTCTGTCACCCTCACCGTGAAAAAGTTCCTCCTCATGTTTACATGGAACTTCCTATGCCTCAGCTGCCACCCATTGCCCCTTGTCCTGTCATGAGGCATCACCAAGAAGAGCCCGGCTCCATCCTTCTGGCACTCACCCTTTATGTATTTATAAACATATAATATATAAGAAAAGCTCTTCCCACCTCGTTTTGGAACTTCTCTTTTCTCACCCTGCTTGTACTCCTCATGAAAACAAAATGGAACGAAGACTGAACTCCCTGCCTTGCCCCAAATTCCCTAAAGTCGAGTGTTTAGCTGGAGCTTGGTTTCCTTGGGACTGATATTTGGCATGGTCACTGTCTGAATGTTTTATTAGTATGCAAAATATATTACTTCCAGTGAGAAGGAAGTGTAAGTCTGACCTTAAAAGTTTATGATTTAAGAAGGCAAGCTATCTGTGAACAGCAGTGAGAAAATTTAGTCATCTGTAGGTATTTTTTCAGGGTAATGTGGAAAACTTGGAGAAAGGAAGTTTCCAAGGGTAAGGAGTAGCACAGAGAATTTTCTGGATTGGAGACAGTGGAGGGCAAGCTGGTCTTATTTTGCTTGTGATCATCATCTGTCTTTAAGTCATGTTCCTATTTACAGCAGAAGGAGGAAAGGAAAATGAACAGATTAATTGCTTTTCTTAGAAAAACTTCTTTGTGAATTTGTATTTTCCTGTAGTGATTAGTATCTTCCATCTAAAATGACAGTGTGCTCTATATGGGGGTAAAACCTGACAGAAACTTCACCCTTTCAGAATGTGTCTCCATTGATCAGTGTGGGGCAACTGGCTGAACATCAGCAAACTTAAAGCTGTAATGTCAAACTGAAATGAGGTTTATATCTTTCTCAGTATACCTTTGTTTGAAGGAAAAACCTTAATTTTTGTTTATCATTTTACAGACTTGATAGACTGACTGCTCTTTAGAAACTGTCAGTGTTTAGCTACAAAGTTTTTCTTGTTTTGCATAAAACCCAGTTTTAAATAATTACTCTCAAACCCAGAATTTCATAAACTATAAAGCGGATCTTCTTGTGAGAAGATGACAGACAGAGCCTCTTGCTAAATAATTGTTGCATGGAGTTTCACCTTCTGTGATATTTCCTAACTTACTAAGCATAGGAAATAACACTTGCTATAAAGCAGAAAGAGGATGTGCAAATATTTTATGCTTATCTTGGGAGGGGCGAGAGCACATTACTTCAGTTAGTATGTCAGCCTGAACTTGATGTGGGAAAAATGAGCTATTCTTGGTATGCCTGTTTATATTGCTAACACTTTATCACTTTTTAAAACAAACTGAAGAAACTATGGCAATATTAGGCTGCAGCATGGGTTGTTTCAGCATGATAGTTTGCAAGCTTTCCATCCTCTTCCACCATTCTCTTTTGGCTATTCCATTTCATTGTAGGCAGTAAACATATTGTATTTGTTTATAAGGTCCCAGCAATATGTTCCTTAGCTTTTCTGACCCAGTTAAAATAACCAATTAGTGCTAAATGTCTTTGAGTGTTTATCACAAAATATCCTACAGTGAAATAGAAATAAACTATAAAACAAAAATAATGAAACAAGCCTTCTTATTTCAGAGTGTTTAATTTCCCAGTCCTGTCTTTTCTCTTACATGTCTTTAAATCACTCAAGAATTTATTTGGCTCTCTGCCACAATTTGTGTCTTACACAAGAGCCTACTCTTTACCTGGCTGTTACTTTAAAAGTATGTATTTCCAATACTTCTGCACCTCTGAGAGCTGACTTTCATTTTGTCCATTAACAGGAAGTGATAGAGAAACATTTGAAATTGAATAAATGACTTTATATAATACTAATTTTAATCCTTTTAATTAAATTTAAGTGCTTAATTGAGTCTCTCACTTTTTGCTCAGATTTACCTTCTGCACTTCTCATTCAGACTAAATACCAAACTACCCAAGTAGGATGATTTTCACTGAATTTTTGCCAGACCTCCTTAAATTTTTAGATCCTAACTGCAGATCTAATTTTTCCTGAATAATCTAGTGTTGTCTTCAATTTTTCTCTTGTGTTGTAATTTTTATCTGCAGTAAGTGTTTTCTATGTGCCAGAACAAATAACATTCCTGATTAAAAGAAAGGATAAAATCAGTATGGAGGTAGAAAGAAGAGAAAGTAAGAATGCTGATAGTTTGGTAAGTTTGGCAATGTATCTCACTTACTGTTTTACATCTGCCTCACACATTTTTAACCTGTATTGTGAATTGTTTTTTAACACAGACTCATGTTAATCAATGAAGATGGGTGGTAATATCTGATTTGGTTTAGCACTTCTACTAAAGAAGCAAGTAAGTCAGGTACATGGACTTTCACAAGACTGAATACAAAATGTTTCTGAGACAATACTTAAAAAAAAATTTTCAAAAGTGTACGTCCCAGGATGTAGATTGATTGGATTTTCAATGTTACAGAAATCTTTTTATGTTACAGAAAAGTTTTTCTCTGCTGATAGTGAGCTATTTGTCAATGTCTTATTCCAGTTTTGATAACTCTTTTTCTTTAAAGAGTTTGTTAGTTTTATAGTGTGAGAATAAACAAAGACAATCAGTGTAACTTTAGACAGACTTTTTCTGAGCATCAGAATTATGAACTTGCTACATTTTAACACTTACTGTGGTTGTATGTGAAACAGAAATTGAAGATCTTACAGAGAAAGGAACTGAGGGAGGGAGATATGACATAGACCTTGATGTGCAAGGTAAGTCTCTGGGACCAGTCTGGCTTCCTAATGCTTTCAAATTCAAAGATGGATATTTGAGTTAAGGTTACAGAAATCTTCTGGACTCTTCTAGATTTATAGCAGTAGTTTCTTGACAAGCCACTGAGGAAGAAGTAATTCCTGCCACATGCTTATGTTTAAAGACATCTATATAACCCATTTGGACAGCCCCAGAGAGAAAAATCATGTGAAAATGTGGAGAACAGTAAGAGATGGGCTATCAGAAGATGACCAACAGCTTCACTGTAAGCAGACCAGCCTTCTAGGTAAATATCTGTGGTTTATGCTTGTAAATACTTTGCTCAAAGGCAGTTTTGTGCTTCTATGCCATAATGACTGCAATCAACTGTGGGAATGTATCCAAAAATTAATCATAGCTTGGATGTCAAGAAAGAATTTGGTCCTTTATCTTATTGGAAAAAATGAACACAAATAGTCCTGGATAAAAGCACTGTCATTGGACAGATAGCAAAACACTGGGAGGACTTGCAGACCACAGCTAATAGTGTATGACAATGAATCTGGCATCCTAGGTGGGAAGCAGAACACAGTGCAAATGATACAAAAGTTATCATCACAGAAGATACCTACTTGGGAAAAACTGAAAACTGGACAGAGAACTAGATGACAGTAAGCTGATCTGCTCATTTACAACACAGAGTAACCAGCTGTTAGCTCAAAAGTATCACATTGTGAAAAGATTGCCTAAACCACAGGCTCAGTAGCCTACCCTGACATTGGTCCTGACTTGCTTCAGCTAAAGTTGTGCTTTAAAAAGCCAAACATTAAAAATCACCACCCGGTGTGGTTATTTCAAGCACTAGCTTCAGAATAAATAGACATGTGTTTAAGTATGCTACAGAGCACATAGGAAACAACATCCAAGAGATAAAGCGATATCCAGTGAACTGCAATGAAGTATGTGAGTGCTATTTTGAAACCAGAATGGAAATACTTTGAGAAAGATCATTTCTATAGCCATTTTCTTCTTTTTCTGCAAAGGACTCTTTTGTGTTGGCTGATGTTACTATTTATTTGGCTCATGTTCTGTCACTTGCCTTCTGCAAATATGGCACAATTATGACTTTCTATATGGTGCAGGTAAGACAGCATTTCCTGCAGACTGTCCTATAGTCATATATAATTTGGGAACATTAAATAGCGGACACAGATTAACAGGGAACAATAAGCAAGCAAGTAATAATTTTGCTAAAGGCAGGGTGGATTTGGTGAAGATAATAGAGCAGATCTGGCACCAAGGGAGCTTGTTTAGTACCTCCAACTGCAATACTCAGGAGAGTTTCAATGTGATCGTGCAGAGTAAAGATCTGTGACTGGCATTCAGAGCACTTAAAAAAGCTGTGTTGTTCATTTGCTGAGACAAAGGCATATGAGCATCTATATGAAACCAGAGGTCAGTATTAGGAGAAATGAAACTGGGGAAAAAAAAGGAGAATCTGACTAAAAGAAGGAAAAATCTGCCATTCTTGAAGGGCTCTTCTGAATGAGTGCTCAACAGTGAGTGCCTATGGGTAGCAAATATTCAAATAAATCTTGTCCCTCCTTTTCATTTTCCATATCAAACTGGATGATGGAAGGATACGAAGAAAAGCCACTTTGTGTAAAATGTTTATTTGACATTTCATAATGTGAAATGAAGTCATTCATTGTACATATTTTGAATGTTATATACAAAGCTAAATCCTGAGATTTTCTCAGCATCCAGCACTCCTTCAAAACCAGGAGGAGGAGCAGATGTTCAGCACAAATCTGACTCAGTGCTTATGCTGCCACTAAGTGCAGCAAATTCTAAAGGGGCATGTTTAACAGAGCTATTCAAGAATATCCATTCCGCAATAACTGTGCCTAGTGTTATCCTGGAATGATTTTATGTGTAAGCAAAAAGTAAGTGGCACTTCTGAGAGCTTATCATACACTTATTGCTCATTTTGGGACAGATTGTGAATAGTGCCTCAGGGATACCAAAATATGATCTCTGTCCTGAGCAGGTACAGCATAGATCATGCAGGCAACATATGAAGTGAAGATGTCAAATCATCATTGCCTGAGGGGTGATAGCAGCATAGCAGTACGCCTGCAAAAAGAGCTGTATTGTTTACTCTTGACCTTAAAATAATTTGATCCAATATGACATATTAAATAAAAATGTTTTCTTTCTTCAAGAAATAGTTCTTGGCAATTGTAAACAAGATGAAAAAATATGTGCAAAATAGATTCTTAAGAAAATATTGGACAAAAAATTAAGAGTATTATAACATGTATTCTCTATCACAGACAGTGTTTTCACAGTAAGGTTGTCAAATTAATTTTCTGTGATGAAATGCATTATGACGCAGCTCCCTTGATTTAAACAGAATTGCCTTTGGGATGAATTTATCCTGTGTTCATTAGTGTTTGCTAAGGTGTGTGTTTTCAGGTTCTCTGGAACTGCTTAATTCTGATGTGCAGCAATGTTGAATATCATTGTAACATCTGATCCATATGAGCTGAGTTCCATGCACAGAAAAGTATGCAAAACAAAGAAAGTCTGCCTAACTTTAAATCCAAGCAATGTATGGAGTATGTAAAGAATTTAATTTTAAAAAATTCTATTTTCAAAGCATTTCATGCTTTGTACTTATTTCTTTCAAAGTCTCTGGACAAAAAGAAAACAAGGGTGGATTCCCAAGTATACATTTCTTGAGAATACTAATGTAAACAATGTTTTGTAAACACATTAACACAAAACAGCACCGGGCACCTGTGGAGAACACCATTTTCTGAATTAAAAAAAAAAAAAAAAAGAAGTTAAATTTAACTCAGTTAAAATTCTTTGTGGTGAATATCAATATGAGACCATACTGACTGAAAATCTGGACAAGGAAGTTGTGCTGATTGAGGAAGATGAATGCTCCATCATTATTTGGCTAACATCTTATGGAAATGAACAGGGGAAAACCAAGCAGTGTGAAATTCTTTGAAGAGAGAACAAAACCAATGAGGTTTCATTGTCAACTTTCAGTCACAGTTCCTATGGCATTGAACACAGTAAGCACTAGGAATTATAGCTTTTGGATGACACAGGCCCTGTAGGTGTTAACGTGGAGGATAAGCATGGCTGTCATTTCATACCTGATGGCAGGTAGAGGGTGGCCCAAACTTTTTGGGGCAACCTACAGCAATCCAGCCTCTGTCATAAATTTATTTGGCTTGTGGCTGTGTGAAAATGCTGTTCATGCCAGTTACTGCTACTCTTGCCTTCCCTCTGTATTTCCAGTCTGTTTCCTCCCAGCTCTGCAGTACCAGGCAGATACAGGGAACAGTTTTGGGAACACTGTGAAGTGGAAGAGGTGAATTCAGATCCACTTATATGGATAAAGTGTTTGTGCTCTCCCTGCCTCTAGGGTAAATAGTGGTGGGGTTTATGGCTATTCTTTACCCTTCGCTGGAATAGAAACAAGCTCCTTGGCTTTTTCACAAAGAACAGCAAGAGATTTTTTAGCTACATTAGCATATGATGGTGTTTTTCTGGGGCATAGAGGTCATGGTCCTTCCCTCCCTCTCTCTCATACAGACATCAATGTTACTTGGAGGGGGGAAATAAGGCTGGAGTCTGTACTGATAAAAGCAAGTTGCCACACAGCCTGAAACACCTCGTAGTGAAGATACTATAGAGCAGAGAACTATGGAGAAGTGCTTATGTTTTTCTGGCCTACATGAGTACCTTTTTACTTTCTAGTCTTTCTCATCCTTTCCCCTTCTTAGATGTATTAAAAATACTGTGGCCCCTCTTTGCAGCTTTTCCACTTGAATACAGTTGCCTTCATGGGTGATTTAATTTCCTGTGAGCTCCTGCATGAACAGGTATAGCCCAAGCTGTCCATTTGGTTCTGTTTGAAAGCTGATGAAATACTCTGGGAAAGGAAATCTGCCTAACCACAGATTCAAGCGTGTTCAGCTGAATTTTCTCTTCCTCTGCGTTTGCCTACACAGTGTGATAAGACCTGGCCAGGCAGAAACACCACTAAGTAACAATGCCTTCAGAAGTAAAAAATGTGAAATGCTTTGTGTAGTAGTGTTTGAGGATCACACTGTGCCCAGTGCATTCTGTGATCTGATGCCTTTGTGCAGCACAACTTACAAAACAGACCTACAGAAACACCTCCTGGTAGAGAGGAAGTTGGCAGTGACTGTGGAGGCTATTAGAGATCTCTCACCAAGCTCTGAGATTGCTTGGGATCAGTCACTGTGTAACTACAGCATTCTTGCCTGATATCTTATGAGAGATTGTTCAGGAGGATGGGTGTTTGTAATGTTTTGAGGCTCACAACTCTTTGCTCCGATGCTGCAGGCTCATCAGCAGGCTCAGTGAGAGAACCAGACCTTCTTCCTGGCTTAACCAGGGAGACAAGTGACTAAGACTAGGGCTAAGACTCAGTCCTAGAAGCAGAAACAGTTGTCCACCCATTTAAGGAAACAGTTTAGTGCTGTACTGAAAGGTCCAGCTATACTGACTCCTCTTTCCATCTAAAGTCTCTGCCAAGAACAGTAGATATGTGGTTAGAAGGGAAATACCTCCCTGCCAGAAGGGCATTATTGGTTCAAGGGCTTGTATCAAATGCTGTGTTTATTAAACCTAGCCAAGGCTACAGAAGTGTGAGAGAAAGAGAACTGGTAATGACTGTTGATGATATCTTTATGATAACCCTCTTATTCAACAATTATTATTCTCATGTGGGATATCTAGGTCATATGTAAATCAATGCAGATCAAAAACAGAGGGAATTTTCATTGCATCTTTCCATAGGATAATTTAGTTTTTTTTCTCCCACATTACATCATCTGTTTCACAAATTGATTGCAAGGATAGAGTATCTGAATATACAGAATCTAATTTTATGTTTCTTTGAGACTTAATTGCAGTCTCACAGTAGAGCCAAACATTTTTTGGGTGACTCTCAATCAAATCCAGTTGTGGTGTATTTGAGGTGTTGAAGCTGAATATAGCCTACATATATTCCTGTAAAATATTATCTGTTTTTTAAATGTAACTTGGTTTATGTTTCTGTTATTTCTTGTGAGTTTGTTTTATTTGTTGTTTGCCTTTCCAATTTATTTTTTTCAAGGTTTGGACTGTATCTGGGGTGGTTAATTTATCTGCAAATATATGGTAGCTTCAGCAGAGAAATATTTTCAAATGGCATAATTAGTCTCATATAACAAGCATTTATGTCATAAACCACTAAATTAATTAGTACGGAATTAATCAAATTAATTTATTATGATTATTTCAATGTATTTTTATATAAAATGTGAATTGATTTATAGTTTTTGCAATCCATCTGGAGGAAGGACATATTGCTTTCTTTCTACTTTGCATTCCCTTTCTTTTCTCTGTATCTCAAGGGCTCTATTTAAATTCTTGGTATCAGACAGGAGGCATGTATTTGTAACCTTTTCCAAAGGCTTCAGATGTACATTGAAAAGAAAACTGATTGTTATTTTCACTTCATATTTTTAGAATTTTATCACAATTTTTTTATAATTGCTCTCTGAGCTGATGTTCAACTGCACAGAATATAGAGACATTTATGGTAAATTAACAAATCTACTGTATTGCAAGACAGGTGAATCAGACAAGGAAAGATTTGCTTCTTACGGGGTTTTTGCTTGTTTCATAATTTGGGTATTTTAGCTTTTTTCATGTCTTAAAAGAAAGATACTTCGAAAGAGGTAGGTAACTTAAGCATCTGCATGTTTTTTTATTATAATTTTATGAATACTTGATAGTACAAATTAATGGTCCTGGCTTTGATTCTCTACAGTGCCGGGCAAGTGTACCACTATAGTTTCATAATTATTTAATTATTTGGCTCATTAAAAATTAAGGTTATGTCCCGAGAAGTTATTTATTTTAATAGCCCAATGCTTAATCTGCAAGTAGAGCAAATTAATTCACTCCCACTTCCCCCAAAGTGAGGGTTTAAGTTTATCCTTGGGAAGAAAACTGCAGTTTATGTTTGGGAAAAGACTTCATGTGTTCCAGTAGGCTTAAACACAGTTTTGATTAATTCTGGTGAGCCATATATAGGAAGCAATACATAGGGTTTAAATATATTGTTGTAGCCATAATTTATTACTTTTTAGAGAGCTGTGGATTGAACCCATGTGATACAGGGCTTAAGATAAAATGATGACTATAAAATCCCACGATAGCATCTTCATATTATTGCATTCAGCACAGTTCTGAACCACACTAGAACTGAAATTTCCTCAGTTTGTAGTTTGTTCTTTGGCTTGCTCACAGCGCAGTGATCTTAGCCAGCAAGACCAAGCAATCTCTCATTGAAAGGAGAGTTAAACAGAAGAGCTGTAGGGGTTTCCTGTTCAAACCACCTTCTCTTTATTTTTCTGAAGCAACTGCTTTTATGGACCATATTTTCCACTCAAAAATTCTACAACAACCCTTTCCTGACCTTCCCTGTGGCTGAGAGGAACTAAACTGCCCTCCTTTGTTAATCAGTAGAGCTGGGGCTGCTCTGTCAGTTCTGAAGTCCTCCAATGCATACAGCTTTATATCCTGCACCATTTAGATTTTTCTGACTAATGAAAATGCTAATTTTACCTAATGAAATAGGTAAAATAGAGTTTACCTATTCCCCTTGGCTGATTGTATGATTTTGCTTAAATCTGAACTTTCTTTTGTGTAGCTCCTAGCTTTGTATATGTAGGTGAAAATTACCTGCTTTCAAAGGATTATTATAAGGGGAGAAATCTTGAGAGAGTTTGCTTTTTGTCACACATTTCCTTCCTCCTTCTTAGGCCAGGTCCGCAGCTGTTTTGAGGACTCAGTGCCTAAAATTTACAAAGCATCTCTTGGTAGAAGTACTGAGTTCTTAATTAGTCTTTAAAAAGCCATTGTTGTAGTACCATGATATCCTTTATTTCTTCCTCAGTTGCCCATATAGACAAATGTCAACCAGACAAACTACTGAGATTTGTATTTCAAATGCACTGCAAGCAGATGGAATATTAAAACATCTGAGACTAATCTAAAATCAAAGACACTATGTAATTTCTGTGAAGGTGTTCTCTCTTAGTTACAGAGCAATGGTTCATTGCCAAAAAATGGGCACTGAAGTAATTTTCTCTCAGAGATATTTTTTTTCCTTAGCACTTGACTGAGATTTACAATGTATGGCTTGAGTCTCTGAATCCTCAGTAAGTTTTATTTGTAACTTTGGTCGTTAATTTTAACAGTTGATAGTTTATGGTTTCTCAACTGTTAAATTTGAGTATTATAGTATCATACCCAACTGGTATGATGGCTAGAGTATGTGATGTTATCAATAAATAATATATATAATATGTTTCAGTATTTAAGTTCTTTGGAGGCTAAAAAGCCAAAAAAAAGGTTCATTGTGCATGAATTTGTCTTGGGGACACAGCTTGAAAAGTTGAGTGGAGGTTGTACAAAACTGCTGGGGAAGATCAGGTGGAAACAGAGCCTGGTTCTTGTTGAGAGTCTTTATGTGAACTTCTCTCCAGGATATCATGTACTTATCAGATTGCACGCTTGAGCCCTTCTGTTATCCTGGTTTTGTCTAGGCTAACAAGGACTAAGATGTTACTGCTGCAGACAACATATGGCTATGGTCCAAATTCCACTAGCAACAACTCCAGGATGATAAAGTTGTTATATATCAATATTGGAGTCTCTGGAGTGTAAAACTGGAATCACTATGTCAGCTTTGTTCTGAACATGTTTACCATATAATTATTGTTACAGCCACTTTGTATAGAGACATACTGCTTAATGGAAGCTAAGATTTTGGCCTTTCTTATAAGACGAATAAAAGTTTGATGTGTAGAATCTGGGTTTAATCTGATGGGGAATTTTATTCACTCAGGTAATCTGTAAATTTTTATGTGAATTTGTGGAATTTTTTCCTGTGTGATGCTTAGGAAGACCCTGAAGGACTTATGATATGGATAATAAGCACAAATACAGTATCTTTCCTTTTTTATCTGCCTTTTGCCATGATTCTGATGGTTCTTATAAAAACCTTTCAAGCCTCCAATAACAGAATCATTCCTCACATTTATTCCTTTTGTAATCTACTATATAAGGGGCATTTGATATCAAGCTGTTAAGTACTATCTCAGTGCATGCAGTATCTTGCATCAACTGCAGGAAAGGAACCACAACCCTCTCTCATTATAATGGTCAAAAGTTGCTTCTAATTAGAAACTGAATATTATGGAAAACAAGATTAGACTGCTTCTATCCATTTGTTGCCTATTACTGTCAAACATAGAATTGTATCCTTGTGGAAAGATTCAGAAATATATCCCATGTTTAAAAGGTTTATGTTTAATCAGTGGTCACTTCACTTGAGGATGCATATTTTTATGAAGGTCTTGTTGCCAACATAAGGGGTTTGTTGACTGATACTTTGGGTTTCTCTTTCCCTCATCAGAAATCTCAAGAAGCATCCACAGTATAGAAGGTGAATGTATGAAAAGTGAATATGGAGAGAGAGAAATCCAGTCCTTAAAAAAGTTGTCTGGTGTAGCTGCTCAGTAGAAAAAAATGGCTGAAAATAACCTATTTCGTTTGAATTAAGGAAACTGAGCTTCGCTGCAGCAACTTAAGAAAAACCCTCTTGACTTCCTGGAAACTGAAAGAAATTTTTTTTGAAGAAGTAATTGTCTCTGACATCACTAAACTGCATAGTAAGTTTGTGAGTGGTTAGTTTGGGGTAGCAGAGGAAGCAACTCCTTTGCAGATAAGACGACAGTGCAATGTATATGCCTAGTTATTCTCCTTTTTGGTTCAAGTTTTGCTGAGAAATTCTTTTGCAGACAGATAACACTTATTTTGCTTTCCAGAGAGAGACGCATGCTGTTTCATAAGGATACGCCTGATTTCCAGAAATAACCATGTTTTTGTGGCTTAAACTGTTAGCATTTGGCATTGCATTTCTGAGACAGGATGCTTTTGTCAAAGGTAGGTAGCAATTGATATTTCTTTCTCTTATTTTGATCCCTGAATGTCTTCTGTAGAAGTAAAACAAATGAAAAGCTTTGCAAAGTGGAGAAATGACACCTTTGTTCAGAAACTAGAATACATTTGTATACAATGGTGTCAGAACCTAGATCAGGAAGACTGATGTACAATGTACAAGGCTAAAATGTCTTCCGCGTGGTCATATGTGAAAGTTATATGAACCATTAAAAAAAAAAAAAAAAAAAAAAAAGTTGTATTTGAAAAAGAATACATTTAGATACCTTATGTGAACCTGTTCAATGCAGGTCTTTATGTTTGTTTCATCTCACAATGCAGTATTTTGTTGTCTTTGTTTAAATTCTTCAATAAAAAAATCTTCCCATCCATTTTAGCCACTCCCTGATGTCAGAATCTGCCTACAGTTACTCAAATTTTGATTTTTACTGTGTTTGGGTTTTTGGAAAAAAAAATATAAATTAATCTCTACAGTTTTGAAAT
>JANHGN010018574.1:28718-52770 GCA_024605025.1 Megaceryle maxima
CTCTACAGTTTTGAAATTACTTATTTTCTAAAATACTGCTTATTTATTTATTTTATAAAAACTGTTTTTTAAAGAGCCTTCAAAATTTTTGTCTGTTTAATTACCCCATGGTAGGTGAATTTATTGCCTGCCTTTTTTTTTTTATTTTGTAAGAGAAAGATAGAGCCCAACAGGTTGATCTTGGAAAAGCAAGTAATTTTGAGGCAATACTTTATATAAAGAAAAAAATTGAAGTATGTTTAAAAAAATATTTTCTTGAAAAAGCATGCAGCATTCTATGTACATGTACCTTCCAACAGTTTAGCTAATTAATGTAATTTGGGATAGTTGATGGCAGACACAAAAGCTTTTCTCTAAAGTAATGTTGACCCTAAAATGTGGCTTGCAACGTATATTCTGAAACGTCGGCAAATTATATGCAGGCCTGAAACAGCTTTTCACATACATTGAATTTATGCATGCTTCTATTATATCACTACAGTAACTCCAGGTTTATACTGATGTAAATAAGAAAATGATCTGCCTTCAGTTGATAACCATCTATGAAGAGCATTTTGAACCCTGAGCATTAGTTCTCTTGTCCTTCAAAGTCTCTGAAGAGAGGCAGCAATGAATAAATCTGGTTGTCAGCTATTGGATATTGTAAGGAAACAAGTGAATGCTGTACTTTAGAAGAAAAGTAGTAAATATCTTTGTTTTTCTGCTTTTTTTTTTTTTTTTTTTTTTTTTTTTTTTTTTTTTTTTTATTCTGGTGTCCTACTTTCCATTGTATAAGTCTTTCTGAGACTTCCCACTGCTCCCTTTTCTCCAGAAAGGGCAGGTTACTGTCTGCTGTCTCACCACCTACACAGTCAGTCAATGTGTTCGCTAACCGAGAGGGCTGGAAGAGAGAAGTATTTTATTTCACGTAATAGTTATTTTCTCCGTCCACATACAGTAATCTAGCTTGAGCCAGTTCCTCCCTATATTTAATAAACAGGAGAATCCCAAAGGAGTTATAAGTTTTAAATCCTCTCTAGTGTACTTTAAAGCAATTAGCAATTCACTTGGTAGTATGAAATACTCAACCTCACAGACCTTTTTTTCACTGTGTAGTTTGGCACAGAGATTGATTTGTCCCATCAGGATGACAGAACCATTACACTTAATCTTTACTGTTAGATTACTCTGTCTCATAGCAGTGGGCAACAGGGTAGTCTTCTAGTGATGAGTTTGCTAATGGAGGAGCAACATTTGGAAAAGTTGGAGAACAGTTTTCAGGTACTTGTTTGTAAGTGTTGGATGGGCTTTTTGGGGCATCTTTTGTTATGACTATGTCACGGTTTAGGGTCAGGGCGGCCCCTTAGAGCTATAACAGACGCTCTCTGTTAACCCCCCTCCCTCCCAAAAGGGGAAGAGAAAAGGAATAAGGGAGAGAGACTTGGTTATTAGAAAAGGAAACTAAAACAGCTTTAATGAGAATAATAATAAAATAGAATATATACAAATATATACAAAACCAGTATAGAACCCAAACCCCTGATGGTAATTACATCACTGTCACCATTGATGTTGTAGAGCAGGCACCAGGGGTCCCAGCCTGGGCCCTGTGGCAGACAGGAGCTGTGTTCAGGAGCTGGATTCTGCTACCAGATTCAGGAACACGGGATCGTAGGCAGAACAGACAGAGTCCTTGGATGTTCCGAGGAAGCAGTCCAAGAGGGGAGAAGAGCCCGGGAAAAAAGCCATATAGACTCTTCGGGTCCCTCTGCTTTATACCCAGTATGACGTATATGGGCTGGAATACCTCGTTGGTCAGTTTGGGGTCACCTGCCCTGTCCACTCCTCCCTTCAGGTGCAGCCTTTCACTTTCTGCACTCCCCAGTGTGATACACAAGATGCAGTAGTGCCCTTGGTCTGCACACCAATCCTTGGTAGTAACTCTAAACATGGGGTGTTGTCACTGCCAGCAGCAGACACTGCCTGAGAAAACAGGCTGCTAACTTCAGAAAGTGCAGTTAGTTAAAAGTACTGAACTGAAAATTAAAATCACTGAGTTCTGTTTTCACTCAAACCAGGACATACTATTATTATTTTCCAAGAGCCTATTGTACTTGGTGATTTTGAAGAAGCAGGAGAATTTTTAAGGTTATCTGGTTCTGGCATCCACCACAAGCACAAACATCCTATAAAACTTCGTTAATTTCTGGTAATCACCAGGCCACTTTTAAGAACATCAAACTGCGGAAAAATGACAACAGCAAGTTAGGAATAGCTAGAGCATTGAACAAAGGCCTTTCCACTATGTAAATCACCCACATAAAAGGCATGTATCCAGTTGGTTATCCTGGTAAGAAATAGACAAGTAATGGTATTTGCAGATGTACCTATACATACCAATATATTGTACCATCAAACACCAAACTTGGAGTTTGATCTGTCCTTGTAAAGATTTACACTGCTGAAACATCCCATTAAATTAATCAGTGTTTTGTGCACTGTTATTCTTTCCTTTCTACCTACATGCTATAGATAAATAAAATAACACTTTCTAATGTCTAGGATGGCTTCCCAACCAAAAAAAGAATGCTAGCATACCTGATACAATGCATCAATGCCAGTTTATTCAAACACTCCCCTCTCAAAAGCAAACAAACAAGAAAAACCAAAAAAACCCCAAAAAACAGGAAAAAACCAAACCAACAAACAAAAACCACAGAAAACAAACAAAAAAAAAACCCAAAAAACCAAACCAACAAAAGCCAAATAAAAAAAAACAATAAAGCAACAACAAAGAAACCCAACCCATACCCCCTGCCTCCCACCACCACCCTAAGACTTAAAAAAGACCAAGATAAAATCCCCTTTGGTTCAATTTTAGAAAAAAAAAAAAAAAAAAAAAAAAAAAAGCTTGCAAGACAAGCACTTCTTGGGGGTTTTTCCTTTTTTTTTTTTTTTTTTTTTTCCATTAGATCATTAATTCAGGTTCCTCCCTCACCCTCCACAAATGTAGCAGCAATTTGACAGCTTTCAAAAGCCTTTACCCACTTAGGAGCCACTTCCTTTATTTCAGGAAAATAAATAATTGCTTAATAGTTGATGTGACTTTTTTATTTTCAGAGTTTAAAGTACTAAGCTTCATCAGACATGCAAAATCTTGGGGTCATGCAGTCTCTGTGCCCAAGAGCTGTGGAGGTTTCTACCTGGAAGTGTTAAATTTTCGACATTAGTGTCAGTATAGCTCATCTATGGCTTTGACTTTCTGTGAAATGCTTTTTCAAAGATTAGTCTATCCTTTTGGAAAGAGGCTAACAGACTTATTTTTTAAGTAGCAGAACATAGTAGTATTGGCTAATTTTATCTGTAGGATAAAGGGGAACTGCTCTGTCAGGAGGATAGATGGTGAAGGAAGGAAGAAAGTGAAGTGAAGGCTTTAGAGCACTGCCTCTGGTGGTTTCCGCTTATGGATGCCCCATTGCAGGTTCTGTGTAAGAATGCATCATATTCTTTTTTATTTTAGTGGTAAACTTAAGGCTTTCTAAAATACATTTCCCAGAGACCTGCACTCAGGGACCTCTTAATCATCACTGGAAACAATTACCTACTTTTCATATTTTGCACAGATCCAATACTTTATTCAAAATGAGCTGAGACAGAGTGTTTATGTATGTGCAGAGATGCAGGCAGTTCTGCATGCTTCCTGGGCTGGCTAAACACAAGCCACTTCTAAACTGGGAAGATGTTCATTTTCATTACTGTGTTGTACCTAATCCACCAGCAGGACACTTACATTGCTACATGGTTTCTGGACTAGAATTAGCTACTTATTTGGACCAAACATGCAATTTTCTTTACCCATTCTCTGCTGTACAATTATTTGCTTGAGGTCAGGGAAGCTCTACAGAGGGATCTAGATAGACTGGATCGCTGGGCCAAGGCCAATTCCATGAGTTTCATGGCCAAATGCTGGGTCCAAATTGCCAAATCCTGGCACTTTGGCCACAACAACCCCCAGCAGCTCTACAGGCTTGAGGGAGAGTGGCTGGAGAGCTGCCAGGCAGAGAAGGACCTGGGGGTGTTGATCGACAGCAGGCTGAACATGGGCCAGCAGTGTGCCCAGGTGGCCAAGAAAGCTAACAGCATCCTGGCCTGGATCAGGAATAGTGTAGTCAGCAGGAGCAGGGAGGTGATCATTCCTCCGTACTCAGCTTTGGTGAGGTGGCACCTTGAACGCTGTGTCCAGTTTTGGGGCCCTTTCTACAAGATAGACATTGAGGTGCTGGAGAGGGTTCAGAGGTGGGCTACCAAGCCAGTAAAGGGTTTGGAGCGTGTCTCTTATGAGGAAAGGCTGAAGGATCTGGGGATGTTTAACCTTGAGAAAAGAAGGCTGAGGGGAGACCTTATTGCTCTGTACAACTACCTGAAGGGAAGTTGTAGCGAGACGGAAGTTGGTCTGTTGTCCCTAGTGACAAGAGACAGAACAAGAGGAAAGGGCCTGAAGTTGAACCAGGGGAGGTTCAGGCTGAATATTAGAAAGAATTTCTTTACTGAAAGGGTTGTCAGGCATAGGAATAGCCTGCCTAAGGAGCTGGTGGAGTCACCATGTTTGGAGGTGTTTAAGAGCTGGGTAGATGTTGTGCTTAGGGACATGGTTTAGTGGTTTTGATAGGGCTAGGAATAAGGTTGGACTTGATGACCTTGAAGGTCTCTTCCAGCTGAAACTATTCTATGATTCATCCACCTGGACGTAGACAAATATAGTGAAGCAGATGATTGGGTTGTTGATGTGGTATATTGATTATAACTGCAGATAGGGCAAGAGTCATTGGTTCAGGACTGACGGGTCTTTCTTTCATAGTATGGAAAACACATTTATTAGTCATTCTGTATTCAGTCACGTCTGTATATTGACTCTCTGAGAATTTTTTACTAGTATAGACCTAAAGCCACAAAACTGCCATGCAGAGACCAGTTCTAAAGAAACTCTAGCTCCTGGTGGCATGGTATGTTGGAACCTCCTTCTTATATTTTAGTTTTAATTTGTTGACCTTGGATTTATATATTTAGGTTCTGAAGAACAAATCAACAAAGAGTTGGTTAGAAGCATTGCATATATAATGAAATAGGCAGAAGAAGCTGGGGGAGGAAACAGGATGAAGTGACTTTTCTAAACATTTCAAGTATCAGGAATCAAGCTCTGTTTTACTGACTCCTGTGACCTATCTGCAGAACTGTCTGCCTCCCTGGGGAGAATGTGTATGCATTAAACAAGTAGGCAGTCTTCATGCTGAAATTGTGAATGCATTGTATATAGCACATGAAAATTATCCTGTTTTCTTTTGCTGTGCAGCTGCATTGTGGTATATACTGTACCATGCTGGGAGCAAGGAAAGGAGAACAGCAGGCCATGAAAATGTTCTGTCCTCTGTTTACATTCTTGATCTAGTTTTAAGAGTTAATATTCATAAGCATACATCTGCCCCACCAGGAAGGCAGAGCAAATTAACCCACAATGAACTCTCTACTGTCATGGCTCGACTTCTCTTAATACTCATTCAGCTACCTCATTGAGAGTTAGCCTGAGTGTCTCTGCATTACCCCATGTTTTGCAGCACAGACTTGCCCCGAGTCTTGACACTGTCATTCCACCTTGTTTGGGTGGCTGTTCCTCTCATGCTGCCAGCCCCAGGGGTGAGGACCATAGGGGACCACAGAGCAAGAGTGTCAGCAGAGAGGCACTGTAGCAAAGGGGCATGTGCTGGGCGGGGCTTGCTAACATGAGTTCAGCTCTTTGTGGCTGCAAGTGAAATCTTTCAGATCATAAAAAGAATATGTGTGTTACAGGAATGTAACAGCTTGGATAGGGTTGGATGGGATGTCTGTGCCCTGCTCAAGGCAGACATGGCCTTTGAGCTAGCTGCTGGGGTATGACTGCCAGTCCTGCCTGTGAGACAGCTATTGTACCTGAACTCTGATGCTTTCTGCGTTTTGTGAAAATATCCATTGTTCACATTTACTCATCCTTAATCATATATAGCTAGAAATCTAGCAGGAATCTAGGTGGAATAGTTACCTCTCTTCAAAGCTTTTTAGGCTCTGAAGCACTTTGGTGCAAAAAATAGTAAGAAGTCTTAATGTGGAAAAACTCTGACTTCCTCCTGTAAATATCAAGATTAAAATAACATATACAATTGTGAAAGTGGTCTTTTTTCCCCTGCAATGTTCTCTTGGACTGTGGTACTCTGTGTGCTGATGTATATACAAACATCTCTTACAGACGGATCTTGTTCACTGGTGTTTCAGTAGCTGTTACAGCATTTTATCTATTTCCAGGCTTCCTTCCCTTTTAAGTAAAACAGTTTGAGGCCTTCAGTGCCAGGATTTTAGAAACTAGCTGTGAGCACTTCAGTGTCAGCTTATATTATCCATACTGTTGTATAGCTAACAGGATCCACTTTTCTTTTATACCACTACTTTGCAGTACTGTTCTTCCAGTTATTCCCTCTGTGTCAGTGTTTCCTCAGCTAGCCTGCTTGCTTAGATTTCTATTCTCTAGTTTCAAAGACTTTTCTTACAATCTATCTGTTCTTCATTCATAATCCCACCGCCCTGCACAGAGCTCTAGAGGTATCTTTTGTTGTTCATGGATGACTTTTTTTGTCATTGCAAAAATGTAGACTCTGTGGAGCAATATTTTTAATTGCCTTTTGAAATACATTCTTTTCCTAACAAAAGGAGAAATAATCAAACTAGCAGTCTAATAGAAAAATGAAACCATACAATGAAGCTTTCTGTAAAACATATAAGGAAATAGTTGTTCATTAAATGAAGCATATACATCCTATATGAGCTGAAAGATTTTATACTCAGGGAAATGTAGTACAATACAGACCCTCAGCTGAGATGGTACAAAAATATATAGCTACTAAAGCCTTTCCGGGTAAGCATATACATTGCAGAAGCTGTGAAGGGAATATTTAAGATGGTATTACTCCCTTAACTATTTCTGTATGCTTGTGAGTTAAGACATATAGAGGTGGAAAAAAAGTAAGATAAATGGCAGAACACAGTCAAACTCCTAGAGTTAAGATCTAAGAGACAGAACTCGGCAGCAGTCTAGGCTGAGTATTTTGTATCTGAGGAAAGTAAGCAAAAAGTATGAAACAAATGACTTGTGCATATGTTTCTACCTTGTTCTCAGTACTAAAACACAGGTGTTGTCAATGAGGAGCTGATACTTCTGTGCTCAGTAGGAGCAACTGGTACTTAACTTCAGCAAATCTGAAATTGTCTAAAATATGATCATGTCAACTTCAGTTTCCATTTTAACTAATTAATAATTATTAATTAATATTAACCTAATTAATAAATTATGTGTTTTCAAAATCTTAGTGATAGCATTTATAAATGTAAACCAGCCATTCTAGAGAAATGCTGACCAGGCTGACTCTGTCAGCATATGATTTTAAATCATATGCTCACATAAAGGAAAGATGACCAGTGTTGCTACTGCAGAAGTTTAGTTAATCTTCTTGAGATAGACTTCCTATGTCTAAACTGAATGCAGAATCACATGCATATACACCTTAGAGAAATCTTTTAATTTTACAGAGCTTTCGATAGAGTACCTGGAGGATTTCTTGATTCATATCAGTTTTTCTTGGAAGAATTTAATTTATACTTAAACTTTTTTTTTTTTTTTTTTTTTTTAAATAATGTGTATGGGTTTTTTTGCTTGGGCCCTGATGAAGTAAGAGTTTATTGCCCTCAGTCTCTTGCAGGCAATATCCAAGTTCCCTCATCTCCAAATAATGTGTGTGAATGTGCATGCCTGTGCCATATACCGCTGTGTGTGAGTGGAAGTATAACATTTATGATAATTGAGATAGCCCAGTAAGTACCTCAAAATACTTGGCCTTGTTTGCAGTTTCATTAATGCTTCTGTGCTCAACTCTGCTGCCTCAACAGAACTGAAAGACTTTCCTACATCCTCCACACACCTGCAGTCTAGTGTGTTAGTCTGAAGTATGAAATGTGGTTGAGGTTTGAGGGAAAGATGTGAAACAACAGTAAGAAATATACATTAGTGTGACTTAGTAGCATTTCTGATTTTGCTATCCTTGTCTGCTAAGCAAATGACTTAAAAATAAATGTTTCCAAGAGCCACCCAATGCACTCGCTCTCACACTTAGAAAACATTAGGAATAATAACTACTGAGGCCAGTGACAACTTACATACTTATGGTTTAAAAGTGTTGCAGTGGAATAGTGATGAATACAAGGGAGACAGTTCAAGGAAATGAATGTGAGATCTGTAGACTTACTTATTCATGATAGTAATGAATCAAGAATTCATAATCCTTAAAGGTTTGTAATGCTTGGAGGTGAAACTTTATTAAAGTCTGGTAATGTTTGGCCTCCTGAATTTAGTACTTTCTACTTTTCTGAAGATTGATCAGTTTGGCCATGAGGATTTTTAAGTGATAAAATATGTAAGTTTTAATGTGTAGTAAAATAGTATTTATAAAAGCATACTGACTATGGAATTCTTGCCGACAGATGCCTTTTAAATCAATACAGGATGTATTAAATTCACTAGAAATCACAGAAGATTTCAGGAGAAAAGGTTTTGCAAAAATTCCAAGATACGAGGATCAAATTATTTAAAAAGCTAATAAAAAGCAACAGCTGCATTTGTTTTCCTGCTGTGATTAATGCTGGGCTTAAGGGCCTGCTAAGACACAGTTTTGCATCACCCTGAATAAAAAACCAAATGTTTGGAACAGTAGCTGGTTTAACATTTTGTGTTAATGTTGGGAAGAGAGCCATTTTCAATGTGGAAGTGATTCTGCTCCAGAGATGTCAACAAGTGTGTCATCATTGCAGTACTGTGCCTTAAAGGGTAAGGGAAGGATTGATTGCAAACCAGAGCTTCTAAAAAACACTCTTCACTGAGCAATGAAGACATTTTAATAACACAGCACATGTCAGGTACGCCATTTTCGGCCGGTCTCTGCAGCTGATGATCTCTGTTTCTCTTCACAACTGAAATGCTGCTCATCTAAGTCTCACCTCAGTGGTGACGTCAGTGGAAAGTCTGAAGAAGCTTTCAAGTGTCTTAAAGGATTTTTTTTTTTTTCTGGCTTTATATAAGCACAGGGAAAAAAAAAATGCACAACTTGTTTTGTTTTGGTTTTTTTTTTTTAACCTACTGTGGGTCTTCAAATTCAAGATTTTGCTTTCCTATTAGCTGTTTGTAGGAAACATCCCCAGTTTTGACTTTAAACTCCAAAACACTTGAGAACTGTTTTTTTAATAGAAGAAAATTATCACATTTTCAGAAAAACTATATTTGTTGGTCACCAAGACAATGTGAAAAATTGCAGTGTGCAGCTGCAAATTAATATTTTCTGAAACTTTTTCTGAAGTTGTGAATACCGAACACTTGGAAAGTCAGGAAGGAGCTGCTGCTTTGTGTGTGTGACCATCTGACTTGTGTGTGCAATGGGATTAATGGCCACAGTCCCAGTCAAGCATTCTTGTTGGGCCAGGTGATGTACAAATGTAGGATGCCTTCAAAGGGTTTATGATCTGATTATTAACAGCATGGAGATTTCTTTTACCATCTCTTTTTAGGGATGGTATAGAGGTAAGAGATAAAACAGATAAGGGAAAAAGTAATAGGAGCATCTGTTCCTGGCCAAAGAGCTTGCATAATCCCCTGTGCTGTTTATTTCCTTTTCTGAGAAAGGGAAACAAAACATCTTATTCAAAGCACCATACAACTGAATAAATTATCTCCAATATCCAACATAAACTCTCCTACACAGGTCCATGTATTGCAGGTCTCTCATTGTGCTCTTACTACTCCTCTACATGACTACAACTGAAGCACATGTTCATGGAAGATAACTCTTAATGATAAAATTGCTGCAGGTAAAAATGTACAGTGCTCCAAAACTCCTCTCTTGCTATATAAAAACAATAAAAAATCAGATTGCATACAAAGGCACTGTATGTATTTGCACTGATCATTTTCTCCAGATGTTTAATCTTTTCATTAACATATTGCATTCTATCACCAGTGACTGAAATATGGTAAACAAACAATAGAATGTGTAGATGGTGTGTTATAAACACATATACGTATTGACTTTCTTGTATGGGAGAGCATATAATCTCACCTGTCTGATTCTCAATTCTTGTAGCAGATACAAGATCCTTGTATCTGCAGATGAGCTAACATGAACAGCATCTGTATATGAAAGAGGGGGACTATATTCTGTTCAGTTTAGAAAACTTTTATGTTCCATTCATCATTTCTCATATCTAAGTGCTCATAAATAGTAATCATAATAAATTAAAAGATTTATTTAGACTGAACTAAAAATATAACAATCACACTTATGACTCTTTCTCTTGAGAAAAACAAGAAAGAAATGCAGATCCGATCTGCAGGATGGCAGAGGCTGACATCATGTTTCCTGAATATCAGATGGTGAACTCTGTAGACACAAGCTCTGGGAATTGCCTGCAATTAATTCAAGTGTGACCTGCATCCATATTAGAGTATAGAAAGTTATAGAAAATATTTATGGAACTCTACAGAGGTTTTTTTGCATGTGTGGTTTTTTTTGGTTTGGTTTTTGGTTTGTTTTTTTTTTTTGGTGTGTGTAGAATTGGTCGTGATTCGTTTGCTGAGTTGAAGTTCAGGGTCATAAGGACTTCTGTGCTCTACATGGCTGCAAGTTTGAATGAAAAGGTTTTATTGTGAAATGCTAGGGACATGCAATGGCTGTATTTGCTATTACAGTAGTTTATCATAAGATACAAGTGTGAGTCTTGAAGAAGCTGTTGTATTGTGTAATAATTTGTTAATGATATTGTCTTTCTGTACAATCTGAGCTCCCCCTGTTATGTGAGCTTGTCCTTGTGTCAATGAGCAACCATAGGTAGCAGGTAACAGGTATGTAGCACTACATCCTTTTTAAAAATTGACTTAAAATCTTTATGGTAGTCTTTGAAAAGCACTGCAATGACTGATAGAGTGATAAGTCTTCTAATTTATGGCTAATATCAGATATTTACAGTGTTAGTGGATCAGTCTGTTTAGTGAATTTTTCTAATATTCAGAAAGAAGTTCTGATCAGATATGAAGCCAAATGAGGGGAGATCAGTGTTGTAGGATGGAGACTCAGAATGTGATGGTATGACTATAGCTACCTCGAAGCATCAGAGGAGGGGTGACAAAACGGGTTTAAGAAAATGGGTGCTAAGACTGAGACAGCAGTGGGGAACAGAGCAGCTGCAAGTAGAGGGAGAAGCACTATACTCCTCCCTTACTTCAGTAAGTTTGTATTTTTGTAAGGTCAATAGTTCTGCAAATAAGATTGGTTAAAATAAAATAAGAACCTGTTAAATGCAGACCATTTATTAATGACAGCTGTATGCAAAATGAAGTGTAAGTAGATTTTGTAATACCATACAAAAATTCTTTGACAAGAGCTGGAATACAACTGTGTTACCTAAACCATCAATTTATTACTTAGCTGTTAGATCTCTGGTTTTTTTGGTGTTTTTTGGTTTTTGTTGGTTTTTTTGGTGATCCTCTGCCTCACTGACTCTATTGCTTGTGTGGTTAGCTCTGCAGGAAAAAGGTATGAAAGGTATGTTCACCGCATGCTCTGGAGCATTTCTGTAGAAAGCAGTATGCAATCACAGAATGAAAGATCTCCATGAACATTTATAAGTGTTAGGAAAGGAAAAGTGCTTTACACTGGCAATGCAAATGGACATTTGCCACTTCTTGAATAATTACTTTAGCTCCCCAGGCAGTGTCTTTTGGAACAGCTTATGGATGTACAATTTTATTAGAAAATAGTCATCATACATTGTGAAAGTCACACATATCTGTGACTTTCCAGGGTGTAATTCTGTGATGAATTTCTTCTGGCAATGTTGTGAATGAAGCAAATCAAGTTTTTCCATAGCTACTCTTCCAATATGTGGAATGAAACTGAACAACAGGTTTGCTATGTGGTGATGTATTTTGTTTTGGGGGGCTTTTGTTTTTTTGGGGTTTTTTTTTTGGTTAAAACGCCTAATGAGGTCTAAGTAAACATTCAGTTCTTTGCAGTAGTGTACTGCGAAATGTGCTGCATTTCTGCACCTCTAGACCAAGGGCAACCAGTTATTAGTTGTCTTTCCTACTTATTTCTGAGGACTAGAATTATTCCTATTGCATTTAGGTCTACAAAAGTGACTTGTATTATGTTAATATTATACTTTGAAACTTCAAATTTTGTCTGTTTTAATTTGTAGCCTTTATTTTTATATCCTTAATCAGCACCAGCACTTTCAAAGTGGATGTTGTCAGGAAATTGAATGACAAAATATTGTACAGAAATAGTTGATACCTTTGCTCAGGTGTAAGAGATATATGAGAAGGAAAAAGAATACTGGTTTGTTGACTATTCAAGACTTTTTAAGATGTCAAGCAAATTTTATGTTACTGCAGTAATGCCAAAATAAGAATTCAGTAATCGAAGAAAATATTTTGGTGTCCTTGGGTCACATTGGGATTCCTGCAGCACAAAATTATTTTAGTCAAGTTTCTTTTTATTGCTGTCAGAGAAACTGACAGATTTGTTTTGGTTTTGCTTTGGAATTTGTTTGTTTTGGCTTTGTTGTTTATTATTATTATTGTTTGGTTTGCTGGTTTTTTTTTTATGGGTATAGTAGATTTATTAAGGATCACTTAGTCTCCTAAATCCCTTATGTGTTTTGGAAATTTTGAGAACTTAATGACCAATCTCCATCATTTCTTGTGGTAGCCTGAAGAAAGCTTTCCCTTCTCTCTTTCATTTCCCCCTTCCCCTTTCCTTTTTTTCTTTTAATTTTTGAAACTGGCACTTGGTGTCCCATGCTCCCTAATTGACATCGTAGTCTCTGATAGCTGCCAGAACTAGTGCAGGAGGAGGAGGAGGAGTGCAGAGCTAAGCTCTAGTTTGCCACTACTGATTGATTTGCTGCTTGTTGTCTTGTATCCTGTTGACAGCTCCAAAGACAAGAAAGAGCTGGATTGGCAGCCTACAGTGGAAGAAGCTGTGGAATCTGATAAAGTTTTAATTCTGAGCATACGTATAGTCTTGGAAATAGTGTCCTTTGCATTCTTAGTGATTATATCTGATTTATTTTGAGGGAGAAGAACTAACACTCTTGAACTGATTCATCAAGATAGGTAACATCCTTGTCTCTAGACAAGTATGGAAATTGCCTGACCTTTGATGGATATTTTCATAAAAGCAGACACATAGGCCTAGACTAAGTTTCCAGGAAGTGTAGGTAGAATACTCTCATTCTATCACTTAAAGAATAGAGGCAGTTCTTAAATGAGAGGGGGAGGAATTCTTGCTCAGAGAAGCTGCTGAGAATGTCTCTCTTATTTATACAGTAAGCATGTTGTGCAGAATGAATGCAGAGGAGAAGCAGAAATTTCTAATTAAGAAAAAAACATTATTTTTCCAGTCAGGAAGGCATCTCATTCATATCTTAACAATGGTTAGAGCTGCACTACTGAAATGATTATAACTTCCTGTTGGAAAATTCTTACCTGGAGAAGCTTTTGAACTACATTTGTGAGATTTTTGCCTGAGGAAAAAATAGCCTGTCATTAAAATTACTAAGATTTTACTGATGTTACTTATTTAAATCTGTGCCATTGAGAAATACAAGAGTTGTTCACTAGTTTAAATTTGAGCAAACTTCAGTGTGATTCTTTATATTGAAAATACCTCATTATCAGGTTAGACACATAAGGCTTAATTCCTTAGCCATTATATAGCCACCCTTCAGGATTCCCAAACCATTAATAGGAAGACAGTTCTTTACAGAGTGTGGTTTTATTTATGTAAGTAGTAATACAATAACTCTTCCCAAATGCCAGAGGTTTTAGTTTAGCCTTCTGCATTCAGGAATGTACCCGAACCTTGATTATGTCATACACCCATTAATAATTGGTTTTGAGGGAAATGTAATGTCAATGGCTGTCATTTATATCTTCTAGGTGAGACAAAGAAATGTAATTTCCTCAAAACAACCACAGAACATGCTTCATTACAAAATTACCTTCTAAATATTTGTGTCACTAGAGGGAAAAATTATGTATTTGCAGAAATCAGGCCACATATGTATTTTAGTAAGTGCTGCTAAATATTAGTTATTAAAGGAAATGCAAAAGAAAAGAACCTTGGGACACCTGTTCATAATAGCAAATTGTCACCTTGTAGAGCTGATATAAATTATTTCTGCTTCATAAATGGACTTCAGTGCACCTTCATAAATAACTTGCTGTTACACAGAGCTCAAAACACTTAAGCAAAGAAAAGTCATTATTCCTAGGTTAAATGGAAACAGATCCAGAGAGCTGACTTCTAAAGGTCACCCAGAAAGTTGTGGGGCAAAAAAAAAATAATATGGAGCTTTTGCTGAGCAAGAAGAAAAAAAAAAAAAAGGAGGGGGAATGAAGACATAAGAATGATCATTTTTAAAATAAAACTTTTAAGTTGTTTGTTTGTGACTGGTACTTCATAAAGAAAGTCACATATTTTGTAGCAAATTCAAGCAAAAAGTCATATTGAACAATGCAAAAGAAACAGAGAGTGTAACATTGACTATTTTGTGAAATAAATCATTCATTTAATGAATTGTGTCTGTCAATCAGCAAAGTAGTCGGTGGCTTGTATATCACCTCAGCTAGTTGCAGAAACCCTGGCTTAACCTTCTGCATAAAGTACTTATCACCCTAGCAAAGGGTGGACACAAGAACTCAATCTTATATTCAGCAGAAACTAGTGGAGGAAGACAGGAGGGTATTAAGCCTTCTTGCTGTGAGAAGATTGCTGCCAGCTTCAAAAGAAAATGTCTGTCTACTCCCAGTCAGGAGTAGCAAATTGAAGCACAAATAAAAGAGTTGCTTGGACAGTTGGGTAAGATCAATGGGTGGCACCTTTTAGATGTTCTGGAGCATGATCAAGAGTAAATCAAGAGCATGGAAATAATAATGCAGTAGTAGTTTTGCAGCAGGAGTCAGTACATTTAACAGTTGTATTTGAGTTTATGATCTGTAATTATTGTGGTACTGCAGGAAGCAAATACAAATGCAAATTAACATGATCAGGACTGTAGTGTTAGGTCTTAGTGAGGCAGATTTCTATTAAAGCTACCTTCTATTCTCCTTGTAAAAGAAATCCAAACCCAAAATCAAAACAGTTCATCTGTGCTGATGTTGCAGACTCCTAATCTATGTCATAGGCCAGAGTGGCACATTTCTTTGAGTCCTGTTTCAATCTGTGTTCATATAATAGCATTTTCACTGGAAGTGGAAGGTGTTGCAGAGCGCGTGTGGTTGCAGCATTGGTGCAGTCATAGAGGCAGATGAGAAGTCTCACTACAGGAAATGTGGTCATTAGGGAAATGATCTGTCACGAAATTCATTACAATGCCACATTTCAGAACAAAAATTGTTTCAAAGCTTTTAGCTCAAAAACAAACTCAAAACCAAATCCCTGGGACGACTTCTCATACTGAGACAAGATATTTCACTCGTAATGAAGAATGCTGGGTATGACTGATATTGTGTGATGCTGAGTATTTGAATTGTTGAACGTTGGTTTCTTGTCCACAGATTCCATCTAGAAGTTTCGTAATGCAGTTGCTGGAGAATGAAACCAATTAAATTGCAAATAAATCCTAGCTTGGTGTCTCTGCTTGTTATCTTTATGTTACACTTGCATTTACTACGCCTGCTGTTGTTGGAATATCCAAAATGCTTTCTTTATTCCAATTCTTTGATGATTCTTTGCTAAAAATAATTAGACTTAATATTAGTTAATTGTCCAGTGTTTACAATCTTACTGTTGCATGTTTTTAATATTGCTTTTGATTCATTTATTAACATCATAACCAAATTGATGAACACCAGCCCAGCTCATGTCTTCATAGATGAAGCCTTGCTACAAGGAAAATAGAGGAAGTCAAAAAGATTCTTTATTATTTCTCAACTCAGGTCTGCCTGCTACAGGAAAAAAAAAAAAAAAGAAAAAGAAAAAGAGGTTTAAACATCATATAGTACATGTTCTCCAGATCTGGGAGGATTCAAAGGATTCTCTAGAGATGCAATGGTGGTTCATCTTCTGCAAAACTCAATTCCTGCAGCTTTCTTGGCTTACAAGGCCAGAGGCTTTTCAAGGACACATTAAGATCCATCGCACTTTGTTCTGTCAGCAGAGTAATAATTAATTGGAATAAACTTCTGTATTTCATTATATAAATATACCTTTAATCCAGGTTAGGAACCCTTATTTTTGATGGCATGTATACTTTGTCTTTCAAGGCAAGTTTATTTAAAAAACTTTTTTTTCTGTTTTATAATTTTTGTAATTCTGTTAAGCAGTCAGAATTATATGTTGAGATTTGTAATTTAAAGAAACTGTATCAACAGGAATCTTTTTCAAAAGTTTAATAATGCAAACTATAAAATAAAAGCATGCTTAAAAAATTATAAGGTAGATGAGAAATATGATGTAAGATGCTCAGGTGTAAATATATTTGACTGGCTCTCTTCTGCTGATAGTAATATGACCTAAGCTGCCCCTTGCAGCCTTGTCCCCCTTACTGTGCAAGGTGACATCCTGGCACACACTACTGCCCCCTTCCTTCCTGCACATTTAGACTTCCTTTATGTAGCAACCAGAGCATGGCAAATTAAGGTGCTTCCCCTTCAATGTCTGGTATGGTTGATCTGGACCTGTAATCTTGGAAGTGTTTTCATGTTTGTTGGTATAGACATAGTCATCCATTTCTATTGAAGATTAAGGATGAAATCTGAGGCCATTGGATGCCTCTTACCATACTGTTTCCAAACCTGTGAGGCAATGTATAATTCTTGCAGTCATTGTATTGCTCTCGTTGTAGTGAGTCACTACTTTTTATCTAAATATGATCTTAGTTTAATGTCATGTTGTAACTGACACTTTTTTACAGGCAATATATTCTATTTAAGAAAAACACAGGTAACAATATCTGGATGCAGTAATTTGGTTTTACCTCTGTCAGTCTTAAAGTTGGTCTGAAAAATCCTTCTCCATTTCATTCTCAGTGCTGTGGAAGTACCCAGTAATCAAATTTGTATCCTTCTCTGTGAGGACAATGAACACACTCTTGTAGAGTTTCAGTGCAAATACCACTAAGACTGGAAAATGGCATACAAAGAAATAAAGTTAATTCACTCATTTGTATTAAGTTCCCAGTATACCTAACCAAAGGATTTCTTGCCTGTTCAAGGTCTTGGTAGAGATTTACTATAAAAAGTAACTAGGTATTTGTAACTAGGTATTTGGAGTTAGTCTCTTAAAAGTCTATGAACATTTGGTATTTGGAAGCAAGAGATGTATGTTACATAAATATAATGTCTTGCAACTAAATATGTTATGTTTTAGGTATAATTTATACTAAGTAAAAGTTATATCTCCTCTGAAATCCTCAGTGCTATTTCTGCTATGAGCAATAGTGATTTGTAGGACAAGTGTTTGATGGCTGTGTGTGCCTGAGCCTAAATGGGGAGGGAGCAGTTAAAACATAGGAAAAAAAAAAAAGCTGGGTTATGAGTGTTTGGTTATGTACTGAAGGTGTTCTTTTGAAGCTGGAAATCCATCTGAAGTAATGCTAACTAAAGATGACATCAGCAGCTGTAGGTAAAATTTGAAGTAATTAACAAAATGAAGAAGAAATTAATTCAAGAAATAACTTAAACTGTAAGTTAATAGATTATTCCAATGTATGAGATAAGCTGTGAATATTTTCGTGGGTCTGCTAGATTGTTAAAATTAGTAACACCCATCAAACAGAAGACTAAAGATGCCTTTTTACAAAGTTTTCATGCACTTGGCCCTGGAGAGATTCCTATTCACTGCTTGAAAGAGTAAAGCAATGTTAGAAAACAGGGCTAACTCCAATGTGTTAGTGTTGTAGGGAAGGGGGTACAGCAGTGTAACAGCGCAGGGTGTTTGCTTCTGTGAGTAGTGGGGAAGAGAAAAAATGGGACCTGTTGCTTTTTTGTTTGGTTGTTTTTTTGAGAGGTTTTTTTTGTATTTTTTTGGTTGGTTTTGTTTTGGGTTAGTGTTTAGTTTTTTTGCTAGATTTTCTTTTAGGAAAGAACTAAATAATGCATAAAGCTGTCTTTAAGAAGTAAGCTTCAGATCTGAATGTGGGATGCACCCACAATTTCTAGAAGGACTTGTCAATTTGGACTTACAATAAAAATAAAACCAACACCCAAAGCATCAGTTGCTATGGTAGAGGTAGTCAATGTACTACAGTAATCATCATTTTATGGGTGACTTTTTGGATTTTAGATCAATGAACCTTCAGTAATTAGAGAATACTTGAAATAGCAATAGCAGAAATCTAAAATGAATAAGTAATTTAGATGTTTGTACTGGGATACTCGGATCATCCTAGTCCAGGACTGTCACTGGATTTTCTATGTACAGTGTAATACTCATGAAAGGTAAAATGCAGTCAATTTGTTTCTTTAATAACTGACTTACACTGTGATGTACTACAAGACCTGTGTTATTGTAGAGGCTTCTTGTGTAGTGCTTTGTAGCTAAAGAAGCATGCTGAAAAATGAAAGCTGAATTATTAGGGCAACTACACTTTGTAGTAGTTTAATTTTGAAAAATTCTATGTTTTCAAATCATGTAGACTGAAGCATTAATATTTTTGTACATTGCTACTATTCACCTTACCTCAGTGAGGAAGTTTACTCATTTGTGGGTTGACAGGCAGCCTTGCCATGGGAACAGCAAGGTGCTTACAATGCAAGCTGAGAGCTGGTTTGCTAAGTACAGACCAGTGCTCTGCAAAATGCAGATAAAATTAAGGCACCCACATCCTGTGACACATTAAAGTTCTTGCAGGCTGCCATTTACCAGGAAATTGAAAGAAATCCATTAATTCCAAACACTATTAAAATACCAAAAATGCTTAAAAAGTTATGCTTGATTTCCCTTATACTGCGTACAGTTGAAAGTGTGCCTTGTGAGCTAGATGATCTGCTGATGCAACTTAGTCTCTTCCTGGTGGTGTCAGAGAAGAAGTAAAAAACAGCTCTGGCTACTTGTCTACAATCTTAATTTTGCAGGTGAATGTGAGTACATTCCCATAATTCATAGTTAATGGAACTTTTCCTGTACTTCTATAATTATTATTTGCTGTTAGTTCCTCCGTCTGTTCTTATCCTTGTTAAAAAAAATATTAACTATGCAGTCTTAAATTATTAAAAAAATTCAACAGTATTCTATTTCTGGAATACACATACATTTCAGAGGAAGTTATAGGCTAGGTGGAAATGGATATTTTCTTTTTATTCTTGTGTTTGTCAGGAATAATTGTAGGAACTTAAATTTTTATTTACCTTTCAGAATAAACTATTAAACAGGGCTCACTGAGTCTATCTTGAATATTTCTCTGAAGTTAGTAGGTTATAATTTGGAAAGAAACACAAATTTTGATTAAACTTTGAAGTTTGGAGTATTCCCCTACTGAAATTTGGTCAAGACTAGGAAGATAAACATAATGTCATCATCACATGTCACAGGCTTGCTGGGCAGGCATATCTAAATTACTGTCTCTGTAGAAGGCAGAAACAATCTCTTTGATCTTATCACCTCCAAATCTCAGAATTTCTGACCAAGTTGGCAGAGGGATAGCAAGCTGATCAAGGCATCCCAAAATAGGAAATCTATATGGCAATTCTGAAGCAACTGCAAATTCACAGTGAAACTCTAGTGTAAGAACAGATCAGGGTTTAGGCTATGGAGACTAGACACAAAATTCAGGTGGAGATATTTGTGCTGTGGAGGCATCATCAGGATCACAAAACAGCTTCATGGAGCGTGACAGGAGCAGGTGCATAATGATAAAATAATCAACAGAGCCAGGCAGGATGGGATCAGCCCCTTCAACATGACACCATTGCAGTTTGGAGGCAGTCTGCTGAAACTGCTTCAGAAGAAGCAGAGAATTGGGAACTTCAAATCATCAGGTGGTGGGTGGGGATGTGGGGGAGGAAAAAAAAAAGAAAGGCAAAAAGTAGCCAATCACATATAACTCACTTATAAATTTTAGGCTTCCCAGCAGAGAGTAGCATTGTCTGGTTCATGTGTGAGAAGCAGGGGAGCACTGCAGAACCTGCAGATAGCCCCAGCTCACTGTCTTAGTCCATTAATGTCTCAGCACTGCATCACAAGCTGTTGTGTCAGCATTAATGCAGAGATTCAGGGAAGGAATGCATGAAGGCTTTTTCTTAGACAATGGCAAAACACATTTAATGACAGTTTTGTTGTTTTTAAGTGTTCAAATAATTCTTCTGCCTCATCCTAGTGAGGTGGTGGATTGCCATGGGTATTACTTACTTTGTGTAATACCTCTGCCAAACCAGCATATGAAGAGTAAATGAAACTTTGACCTGGCTAATGGATAAACACCAACATTGACCTCCTGGCTTTGTCAGCTAAGTTCCAAAGGCAGAAACTTAACAAAACAATGGGAACCCTCCCATAGTTAAGCCACTCAAATCTAAACTGAAGTTGATTTATACTGAAATGGGAGTTGACCATGTGGCTGATTAACTGTAATGACTCATAGCCAAAAAGGATGTGACTACAGGGTACAGCAAAGCTATACAGAGAGGCCCCTGAACAAGGAATAACAGAACTAGTTGCAGAAGCTGGAGTTTTACAACCACCTTAGAATGTAATTGGTCTAATTTGAGAAGTTCCTTATGATAAGAAGTGTGGTGGGAATCTACTCAGCCATCAGTCACTTACCTCTGCAAAGCTAGCTCTTCTGCAGCAGCTAGTTTTCCAATCCCCCATGATGGGGGGTTTGTGCAGGAGATGTTGTGGACCTCGGTGCCATTTCTTCCACTCTTTGGACAATGTTTTTGTAAAAGTTCTGTTTCATTCATACGAGAACCATATTCCTTTGTGGTAGCTTTATGCCCAGACATCTGCCAAGAACTAACAGACTTTAATTCAATTTTCATCTATACCACCTGCTGTGGCCTTAGAGGATTGGCTATCACCACCTAACACAAACACATTATGTTCTTGGTAGGATGTTACCATTCCCCAATCACTGTTTCTTATTTTCTTGGGAGTTAACTAATCTTTGTAAGATTTTCTTTATCCCTGTCAACATAAAGAACTCTGGTGATTTCCTGCCTTATCTTTCACTGCAGTATTTCAAATTGCTTTAAACTGTTACCACTGCAGATGCTCTTGGTCTGTCCTTAATTTCTTTGGGTCTTGGTTACATAAATGTATGTAAAGAACATCATTTATTTCCAAAAGGAAAGAAAGACATCACATTGTATTAACAATGAACACTTGGTTGATTTTGCAGCAGACGTTACAATGTACAGAGCATCATGCATTCTTGACCATGAAATTTCCCACAAAACAATCTTGTGCAGCAAACTGGAAATCCAGAAGCTAGAATTTTACTTTTTAATAGTTTTTTCAAAGTTTCTGGATGTGTGAGTAATCTTGAGAGTCAGAACTGAAATGCTGCAGCCTGTCTGAGTCCTTGGATGTAGTGGTCTCAATTTCCATGCTAATGTTGGGCACCACTATAAATTATCTTTCCTAATTTTAATATGATGGAAACTGCCTTGACATTTTCAGTTTGCAATATAAAGTGTTATAGAAACATACAAATTGACATGGAATTTGGCTGTGGGTGCTGTAGATTGAACAGGGTTTAATCATAGTTCAGGTTATTCAAGTACTCCTTGAAACATACAAGTTGGTGCAAAACAGTCCATGGAAAGCCAGTTGATTACACACTGGAGCTGGTTTATGTGTAACAAGCGGTAGGCAGAGAAAAGGATTGTGTGCTTTCCTAGCCTTCAGAGCTGAATTCTGAATTAATCTTTTTCAGTCTTCTCTTGTTATTTGCATTTGTTGCTGGGTTGACATTAGGGATCTGTTACATGCTTACATGTTGACTGATTTAGTCCTGATTTAGAACATCATTTTAATTCAAACTATGGACTTAATTCTTACTGAACTCAAAGATAAATTTGTGTGCAGAACTGTTTCTTGAACAGCTACCAGAACTTTCTGGTTGGTTTATTTATTTATTTATTAATTATAATTTCATATTATCAAATTTGTACAGCACATGTATTGATCCTTTATAGGTGTTAAATATTTCCAAGTGTCTTAATCTACACAACCAAAAAATTTCTGATATATCCCCTTAGTTAAAAATGAAACTTAATTCTATTGAAGTATAGATTTCAGAAGAATAAAATCTTTCCCCCATTTGCATTTACTATGTATCTGCTTCAGCTTTTCCATCTGTCCTCAGAGAAGACATCACACATGCTACTTCCAAACTGCTACATTTATGTGTATGTGTATATACAAACTGATACTTGTTTTACAGATCAAATTGGGTTTCTGACCTCCCACTTCTAAGTGGGAGTTTTCTTGATATTGTCATAAGATATTTAATGCTACTATATACATCTTTCTGATAATTAGACATCAAAAATGTTTACAGGTCTGCTGAATTTCCTGGCTTGTGCATTGCTGTGCCTATATAAAGAGTGTAAAATTATTTGGAGCGTGAAATTGGATGTTCTCTTAGCTTTGGCCTGAGGGCTTTCCCTGAGTCCCTATACTTTGAAAGGTCCATAAAATTCTTTTCCTAAATAAATTGTCTAGCATTTTTGTATAGTATCTTGACTTTGCTTTTCTTTCCCAGACTGCTAACTAACTTTTTTTTTTTTTTTTTAATTAATTTTAGTAATGCTAATAAAAAATAGGAAAAAAGACATTTATGACATGCTAATAAAAATTGCTTGTCACATACAAAAGATGGAAGCATAGACTGTTTATGTTCCCTTTTCCTTGAATTATTTAAAGCAATACTGAAATCAGTCTTGTTGAAATCCTGAGGAACTAATTTTTAGATTGTGCAGGTTCTTTGATCCAGTATGGGGCACCACAATACCCATGAGCAGAATGGAGTTCTTCCATTCTGAGCTTTTATTTTCATCTCCTGAAATGTTCAGTATGCACTGTCTTTTAGAAAAGAATGGTCACCACAGGATTTAAAGCAAAATCAGATGAACTTTTTTGCTTATGATCGTTAGATACTTAGTTAAAGTCAGGGCTCACATTTCATGTTAGTTATAATGAAAATAGCAAGAGAAAGAAGAAAAAAGGACACATTTAAAATGTAAATAACTGCCCAGAGTATGGCACCAAAATTGATGACCTGACTTTTCAAAGGAAAAATAAAGAAGGAAGGGGATTGAGATACCACTTTCACTCAAAGTTTTGATTGAATTCAGGAGGAGCTGTGTGTGTTCAGCTCACCTCTGAAATCTTCTGGCATGATATGAAGTAGAAGTCCCTTCTTGATAGCACTGGCTCAGCTCCCCTGAAGGGGCAGAGCCAAGGTTTTGGAATCCAGATTTTGAGATAGTGAGAGGCTTTTTATATGTGCGTGCATGGTATTCTGGGGAGCCTGAGTTCTAGGAGTTTCTCTGTTTGCAGTCCTACGACTGTTCCTGTTTATGCAATCAGACGGATGTGAGAGCATTTTTTTTAATAGCATTTTCAGATCCCTTGTCTGTAAACTTCATATTTTAAAATGAATTTCTAATTGTAATAGGCCAGTTTAGTAGCATAGTGCCATTATCGCTATTTTGCATATGATGTTACAGAGGCACAGAGATAGAGGGTACGTCCAACCACTCACACAGTAGTAAAATGTGGAATCCATGCGTAGGACTTGGTCACAGTTCCAACTTTCCTCATGCTGGCTGAGTACAAGATGGATTTCAGGCTATATATCAAAACCAGGAAATTTTTATTAGCTTAAATACTGATAACTTATGATTTTCAATTAAAAATGAATTATTCCATTTTAGTTTGCATAGGAAAAATATATAAATAATTTTTAATATGCAGATTTTTTAAAAGATATTTATATG
>JANHGN010018574.1:61218-77101 GCA_024605025.1 Megaceryle maxima
TAGGAAAAGGGGGGGCGGGGGGGGCGGACATGCATCCACTTGTACTCTGAAGCAACCACTATGCATTTGGATCCCTGCTTCCCAAAAAGGGCCAGACATCGCCTGCTGATGGGAAGGATAAATCTTTGTTTTCTTTTGCTTCTGTGTGCAGCCTTGCTTTGCTTTTGTATTAGCCCACAAGTTTCATCTTATTTTCTTCCCCCTGGTCCAGCGGAGAGGAGGGGTGGGAAATGATAGAGAGCCTTGGTGAACACCTGGTGTCCAGCCAAGGTCAAACCACCACACAAATATGAATGAATATACATGTTAGCTTTTAAAAGTTTCCTTGGTAGTCTAATGATTACAGTTCTATTATACAATTGCTGTTAATAAATGTTACAGTCCTTACTAAAGATTCCAGATGGTGAAGATACATTGATAGTTCAAAAGAAAATCTATATTTTTGTTTCTTATCTGTAGCATCTTTCAGATTAGAAAGCTTCATCTGCTAACATCCTATAGCTTTGACAATTGTTTATAGTCCTGTGTTTCAATGGAAATATAGAAATATAAATTAGTTAATATAGTAGGGCTCTTACCATAGTGACTTCTAAAACAATTCAATATGTTGTCAGTCTACTATATGTTTTGCAGATCATATTTTTACAATTACAAGCAGTTTAATTTTGACAGTTTCATATGATATCAGACAACTATAGGTAGACCCATATCCTCATTTTATGGACCAGATTTTACATTACACCCCTCTCCACTTCTATAGAGAATGAAGTAGCTAGCTCTGTGTTACAATTTTTAGCTGAGCTTCATTTGACTTCTCTTGATTTTTTTTCTTTAAAATATCAGACTACTAGCTTTTTCTAATTTTTAATTTATAGGAAGAAATCTTAAATAATAACAGTCCACAAAATATTCAACTGCTTGTACTTGCAGGATTTATCTTTTTGTTTACATTCAATTTCATACCATGGTTTATACACATTTCATGAGGGTTCTGAGCACAAATAAAATTGCTCACTCTCCACAGGTGACTTCTATGTTAGAGATGAGAGACATGGTTTTGATGATGGCACATGAACAAGGCAACAGAACATGTACCCTTCATTAAGTATTGAAGTTTTTCACATAAATGTGGATTTTTGCTTTAAAGGTTGAAGAAGTTTATTTTCAAAAGAATAGAGCTGCAACAGTTGTGCAGTACCATGTAGGGCAGCTAAAGTAACAGAAAAATTATAAGTGAAGTATTATCTGAAAAACACACATTAACAAAACCAAACAAACAAATATCCAGGAAAGAAACATATTGGGCAAGAACTAGTAGAAAAGGGGAGAGAATGGAAGAGCCAAATGGGCAGATGAAAGTTTGTGGACAGTCACAGCAAGAAATGTGTGAACAAGTGGTTTTGTTCCTTGCTGAAAGAACTAGCTGCTGTGCTAGAGAGAGATGTCTTGAGGGAACAGGCATAGTTTCAGGATGGATTTCAGGATTCTAATGTCAAATTAGATGCTTCCAATCAAAATGAGTAAAAAATATAGCAATGAGAACAAATTTCTGGTTCCAGCCATTACTGTTTATTTATTTTTCTCCTTCTTGCCACAGAAATTTTACATTACACAAATACAAAACATTTTGCATCAGGATTTCAAAGTAGAGTGTAAAAATTAAGCTTGTTTTTATAGGTATGAGGAGATCATGGCTCTCCACTCAAGTCAGGAAGTAATTTAAAAGCTGGAGATAAGAGTTACTTGGAGAGTTGCTTAAATATCAATAGGAAGGGCACTGCTGTTCAGAACGTAATGTTAGGAAAAGTAAATGGCTTTCGGGAGTGATGAGGCTCAGATTTCCAGCTCTTGTATAGTGAGGATTATAGACAGGTAGGATTTTTCTTGACAACAGAATTAGTGTTGGTATCTCTTCTTAGCAGTAAAGTTACTTTCCATTGTGTGAAAAGTCATCCTTTGTTAATATTGTTATGCTTGTATAAACTGCTGTGTGATGATGTGAAAGATTTTGAGAGTTTTAGCTTTTGGTATTGCAAAATACATTCATAAACATGAAAACATTTAAGTATCCCTCAGACAAATCTGTCCTGAGAAAGGCGGTTCAGAAAAAGACGTACAAACCATGGGCCTTTTTCTACTATAGATGAACTTCTCACCTTCATGCATTGCTCACTTGATGATATCTTTCCCACTGTGCAGCAGGAGATGAAAATCTGGTAACTGGCAGCTCTCCTTCCCCTGTGTCACCTCCACATACACGCTCCACATCACTCTCACCTCCCAGCACTGCTGAAGTGAATTAAGGACCGCAGCATTGGTCCTCTATTGTTTTAGCTGAATTGGCATCTACTTCTGTGGTACACTTGTTAATTCCATCACTATTAAAGTAACCTGGTGACATATGTTGTCTGTGGTCAATTATACTACAGCAGAATTTGTTAATGTGATGAGGACATATTAGGGGCTTTATTTACATTAAATCGAAAGTGAGGATTTAAAACATTTTTCGAAGAAAGCAATTAGAATTCAAGCTATAACATGCTGTTGTTATGAGTTCATGTCTTTCTTACGAACACCTCTTCCCCTTGAGCTCTCAGATGAGAGTTTCATGCTGAGCTGTCACAGTGGCACTTTCCTGCAATTCCTGCAGAGCTCCTTAAGCACCAGAGCAGTATCTGATAGTTGTGGGAAGAGGATTCTTCCTGGGTCAACAACACAAAACAAAAACACCCTGATCAGTCTGGGTTTTTTGCAAGCTGCACATTAATTCACCCCCTTCAGCTGCCGTTTTCAAACACCTGAAATCAGACCATCCTACACACCTTGCTAAAGGATGATCAAATTCCTTTGCCACAGAGGCATCCCAGACAAACTGGTGGGAATATGAAACTGGTGGTCTTGCAGACCTGATCTCAAGCCGTGTTCTTGCAATAAATCCAAGTAAATATGTTACACAGCCTGTGCAGGAAATGGAGAGCAATGTAAATGTGTTCTTTTTGCCAGTACTGGAGGAAGAACTATGATTCAAAGAGCAGCTGGCAGCCATTCTGCTTACAATGAGCTTCTCACTTTCATGCATAGCTCACCCAATTATTTCTGTTTCCCCATTGTGCAGCAGGAGAAGAAAATCTGGCAAGCACCAGCTCTCCCTCCCTTATATCACCTCCACCTGCACGCTTCACATCACTCATACCTCCAGGCATCACTGAAGGTAACACAGAATTTGGGACTATGGTATTATTGCTGCTCTTCTGTTTCAGCTAAACTGGCATTCACTGCAGACTTCCTGATACTCTCTCCACCCCTTAGGCTGCCCAGCACAGAGGCATGGCTCAAGGAAAAGTGATTTTTTAATGTGGACACCATCCATGGACGTATCATATGCTTGATATTTTGGGTGTCTGGTTGTTGCTACATGCCACTAAATATTATTTAAGCATGTGTAATTGCCTGGGGAGAGGCAAATATCAGCTGATATTTGGGAGGAAAAAATTTTTTAAAATGCTTTTGTCATATGATTGTTTAACTCATTGAAAGTTTAATTTACACTTCCCCTCTTTCTTTTTTTTAAGGAGGTGAATCAGCCACAGCCGCACCTGGTAAGAAACTTTACATGACACAAGTGCATTGATGTCTTTTTCTGATCATTTGTTCTTTCCTTTTTCTTTGCATAGTTATCTCACAAAGTGAGTAGTGCTTTTTCTTCAGCCCAATGAAATGAAATATGTTGTCTTAAGAGGCAAGAATATTAGACAAGTCTGGTTTGGAATAATGAATTTGAGTATATTTAAAATGTAGCATTTAACATGAAAGAGGTGCAGTCAACACCAAAAAGAATTATACTTACAGGATATTCAGTTGATACCCATTGGACCACCTAACATCTCAAGTGTTTGATGCACCTTTGCTTACTAACAAATTCACAGTGGCTCAGTAGGGGAGCACTCCAGCACAGCACTCCTATGTTGTGTGCAGCTTTGTGTCTTGCCTTGACAGGGCAGCCTCTAAAGCATTAATGAAACTGCTGTACCTCTCATCACAGGTGTTTCTCCTGCAGACAGCACATACCTTTCCACGCATGCAGGCTTTGTCCCTGCCATGGGACTCAGCAACCCACCCCGCAGCAGCACTTCTGCCCTCACCACACACAGTCCCATTGCCTTCAAGAATGCTTCATCAGGTTTGCTGTCTTCATCTAGGTACTCTCTGACCTGTAGGGGAAAACTAAGTACTTCAGCCTCGGGGTAGCCTTTTCCAGCTCATGATTCATCAAACAGGAAAGCTACTTGTAATTTGGTATAGTGGCCATATCAGGATTATTTCCAGGATCTGATATCTGATGGCCAAGTCTCATAGTCATCATAATAATATCAAATTGCTGACTGCTGTCAATAATGCTTTTGCCAAAGCAAGATCAATAGGAATGAACCTAAAAGAGAATGTAGGAACTTATCAGTGGTTTATGAACAGGGAGATATATACTGAGATACAGCAAGTAATATAGTAAGCAAGGTATGTGATCTGGCAAACACAACTACAGTGCTCGTTTCTGGAGGAGCACAAGCACTATTCATAATTGTGTTTTATTGTAAGAATATAGCAAAATGTTTTAGTTTTTCCCAGCTCACAATTATTAATGTCTTTTTTTGTTGTTGTTTTTGACTTCTGAATTATGCCTGAATAACACTAAAACAAATTTGTCCTTGTACATTGCAAAATTCCTTAGTATGTATGAAAGTAATAGTAGGAAAAAAATGAGAAAGACTGTAGTCTAACACATTTTTAATTACATAGCCATATGAAATGATGAATTTTACTTTTTAATGCTGATATGTTGTTTATTTCCTTACAGATTATTACAATTCAACATTCTTGCACAGCACCATCTCACCAGTCAGCATGCCAGCAAACACTGGGATCGTCCCTACTCACACAATAGGTGACAAACTTGCACACAGTTATCACAACTATGATACAGAAAATGTGTTAGACTGAGGGAATTAGTTTTGAATTATTTTATCAAATTTAAGCATACAGATTAATCATACATCTGCATTAAATGTAATTTTTTTTTTAGGAATCTTATTAAGAGTTTATGAGTAATATTAAAGATACCAGTTTTACTACTTGTCAAGCAAGTGAAAAATAGAAATTACTTCCACATAGTAGCATAATAGATGGCTAAATCTGTTAATTAATGCATCAGTATTCTTGATATTCACAGATATTTGCCCAAGCATCAAAAATTATTAATACATTCAAAATCTGTGTGCTTGTCTATCTTCCAGTGATTTCACTTTGTTTTATTCAGCATTAATATTTACTTGGGATCTAATATTGCAAGCACTTACACACATTATTATTTCAAGTGGGCTCTAAAAAGTTACTTGGATCAGTAAAATAGGTGTGTGTGCTTGAGCAAAGTATATCCAGGATTTGGACTGTTATCACCTTTGCTGTCAGCTCTTTGACAGACTGATTTTAGCTTTAACTTGTGCATCTTCTGCCTCTAACCATCTTGGTAACTCTCTACTAGGCCCTCTCAGTTTACCTCCCATTAGGTGACTACTCAGCCAGATGACTCCCAGCCTGGAAGGATGCAAACCTAGGGCCTATATTCTATGGAGAGAGGAAAAAAAAAAAAAAAAATAAAGAGAGAGAGAGATATCAGTCTCTTTTGGAAATAATATTTTAAGTAATTGTTTTCAGGATGAAGTTCTTTGCAAGCTTCCATACAGATTTTGTAAATGCCAGCTCATAATTTATTTTGTGTATCACAGTGTAAAAATAGTTATAAAACTATCTGTACTGTTGCATAAATCTCTTCAAAGGTAAGAGTAGCTGTGAAAAAGTAGGTAAGTTTTGTTTCTTTAGTGGCATTAGATACTGTTCTGTTAGCCATTCCACAATACATGTACCCTGGGAAACTGCTTTAGCTTATCTTACTGTTATGAGAACGTGTGATTTTGGAATATTTTTGTGTAACCTTATATGCAGAAATATTATTAATAACCAGTCTGATTTGTAGTCAGTGATATCATTGGAAAATGATGAAAGACACATGATTCTTAAAATAACTAGATAAAAATGGAGTTATATGTAGCTGATGTTTTCTTTGCCTTTTCAAATGTGAGTGGAATGCTTATACAATTACTTGTTTGACTATTCTGACTGAAATGGTTTGGGCAGTACTATTCACCCTCCTCCAATGCTCTATGAAAAATAACCCAAACCAGCTGATCTACACCTTAATTTTGTTTACTTTTCTTATAGAAGCTTCCAAGGTGACAACTGAAGAACCCTGTGGTAAGAACCAAATCCCTTATTTTATCTCAGTCTTGAAATTTGGCCGAATTGGTAAATTAAAATACAAAAAATTGATCAGTAAATGTCTGAAGTTATTTTTTTAAGCTGTCTTCTAATTCTGGAAGAGTAGGATTAAAGTTATGAACATTTCTGCTCTTCTTATCTTCACTGAATTGGAGATGTTGAATTGGACTCCACTGAATTTAAGTTCTGTTGAATTGACCTGTACTAGGCTGTTGATATCAGGGCTGCATGAGACCTACATTCATTCCACTAGGCCCTTTCTAACTTCTCCCCTTCATGCTGATAATTGGATGCTGGAAACTGCCATTCATAACTAAAACAAAAACTATAGTTTGGAGATTGGTTTATCTCTTTTCTGAATTAAAGATCTCTCCTTTCTAATTTTCAGGAATAACGTGTAGCTGTTATTTCTGTCCAAACAAATGATTCAATGTGTTAAAACAAAATATTTCACTTTGAACAGACATTTTAAATTAAACCAAATCTGGAATGTTCATACTTCTAATTATTTTTTCTTGACTAGAAAGAATATTTTCCTAAGAAAATTTTCTGATTTACATAAATTTATTTTTTAATGTAAAAGAAAAATAAAAAATAATCCAATAAAAGAATAAGGAGCAGCTAATTTAACTGTAATTTCTGTTTTTTAAAACATAGTGATGCTGGGGGTGCAAAACATTTAATGGGTCTTAAAAATTGTCATAAAATCATTGTTTGCCATTTTACGTTTTTCTTTTAGATAATATTACCTACAGCATAGAAATTGTAAAAGATGAGAATAACATGGCTGAAGTTACACTGGTAAATCTCAGAAAAAACAGAGAATATCTTATTTTGGAAGCTAACACGACCATATATGCGAATTCCAGCACTTATAAAATAAAACTCAAGACATGCATGAGATACACAGTTAAATATCACAACTGCTCAGACTATTCTTTTTTTATTCCACCTGGTAGGTATAGAGGGGCTTTGGTAGTTTCCCCTCTTTTTCTTTTTTATGCAGTAATTCATCTTTCCTGGATTTCTTAATTTATTCTTGTCTCTTTTCAGAGAATCAGACAGAAGTTTTTCAGACTTTGTATTTGGTTTGCAAGATATATTTGCATTTTAATGTTGTATCTTAAAATGTCTCAGTATTTGCTTAAAATAGGATGTAAAAAAAAAAAGGTAATTTTCTCATTGTGAAGGAAAAAAGGGAGCTGTAACTAAGTTGGCCATATGAAGCATGGTTAGCAATAGCAACACCAGACAGAACTTGAAAGCTACCATTTATGTTGTCTCTTTTGTTCACTAAAGAGATTGTTGGATTAAAAGTTTCATTTATTATCTGACTTCCATTAATATCTTTATGTAGGGGATTTTTACTTTCTTGTTAAATTCTTTATGTGTTATTCTGTGCCACTTGTATCTTCATATTGCAGAACAATTCAACAAATACAAAAGAACTAATTGCTATTTAAAGAGTCAATATAGCCAATGACACAATATTAATCCTTTTCAGATAACAGCAAGAATCATTTCAAAGTTGAGGGTCAAACCAGCACATCTGCAAAGTTATGTTGGGAATACTTGTTTTCCTGTGATAACATGACTGTTATATGCAAAAGTAAGACAATTCTAAGATATTTTAAAAGTTTATTTATTTATTTTTAAATGTAATGTTGATGTAGTCTTTTGATAGAGACTGGCAAATTTAAATTAATTGTGCCAGCTTGAGGGAAGTGCTGTTCAGAATTTCTGGGATCAGATTGGGGACTGCTGTCCCCACGCACAGCAAATCTGGGGAAAGTTCAAACCAAGAGAGCTTATTTCCTGAGTTTACTGGGATCACATATGGCAGACCTCTGGAAATTTTGAGGTCCTGTTTGATGGTCTGAAGGGGAGCTGAGAGTTTGAAAGTCCTGCAGCCTTTGCTGATCCCTTGCAGACTACCCAGGCAGCTGGCTTTGTAGGCTCCTGGATGGCAAGAGTCCAGGCTCTTTGCTCTTGGATCCAGACAGCTTGTGAAGAGACTGATTCAAAGGCAGCTAGCATGGTAGGGAAGATACCAGTGCTGGATGTCCTCATATGTCCCAGAAAAATATGTGATAAACATCTGGGACTGAAGGGTTTCATGTTTCAGGGATCTGAAGAACTAAGCAGCCGCTCCAGGGTCTCCCAGACACCAGTGAAATGTTTTGGTTTCTGTGGGTAAATGGTTTTCTTAGAAAGTCAAATCATGAGCTTTTAGATCTATGCAAACTAACTTAGCATAAAAGAAACTAAGTCATTTGGTTGTACACTTTTCTGTTTGGAATATTATGATAGCTTGTTACAAATTATGTTGAATAAATATAGTAGAAAAAATCCCATTTAAAATGGTGCCGTGTACTTCTGGAGTTGCAAAAAATCTTGATAGAACTCTTTTTGTGTCTACAGATTCATCAGTCTCTACAACATTAAATAAAAATTGTACAGAGCTGAACAATTTGTCACCCAACCATGAGTACAACTGCACTGTACAGTTTTTTGGAAATGAGGTTGCCAACCAAAATTTCATCATAGCAACAGATTATGGTGGTAAGTGTAATGCCTATTTTTACTTTATGTTCCACATAATTCTGAAACCCCCTACTAAGAAACCCACTATCTCTGTTTCTTGGGGTTGAAGATGTATTTTGAGCAGCATGCGTAGCTACTCTTGGGTTCTCCACCAACTCCTCCTACTCAGTCTTGTGGTTGTTCTTGATTGCAGTCACAGTTGTCTTTTCCATCTCAAGCCCCAGTATGAGTCAGTTTGTTTGTTGCTTTTCTCTCCTTCTCTGAGAGTGTGATAAATTTTTTTTGAGGGTAATAACATGGCCAAATGTAAGGCAGTTTGAATGAAGACCAAAAAAAAAATCTAGTGCAGACCTAGGCAAAACCAAGTGTTAAATTATTCATTTGAAGAAAGATGTGATAGAATAATTGCAAAGAATGTATACTGGTAAAATTATGTAGTTGTCCAAGCCATTATCCTTAGAAATAACTTAGCTTTGGTTTTTTTTTTTTTCTGAACTAAAAAGGAAATCAACCTAAATCAAGTGTGAAAATAAATATTCAGGCCAAATATTTGTTTGTTGATATTATAAGGAAATCAAAACAATGTATAATATTTGGAAATGTTGGACAATTCTAGTAATATGTGATATTGTTGTATTCACCTTCTCCTGAATTAAATTTATGAAATTAATATCATATTTATACCTAAGTATAAACTGATTATATGTAAAATTTATTTGAATGAAATAGACTACAAAAAATGTTACATGTTGATGGTATCACACTTTCATATCCAGTGAAATTTAATTTAATCAAAGTAGGTAATAAGAAAAATATTTTGCATTTTCATTCAAACATTTACTTCCCTCCCTGTTATTTTTCTTTTACAACAGCTCCAGAGGCACCAGAAAACCTTACAGTATTTACTGATAAAAGAAATATATCTGTTACATGGGAGAAACCTAGTGACATTTCAAAGGGTCCTATACATGGCTATTTGGTAAAATGTAATCAATCAAGTAAGTATATGCCCCTTCAGTACTGAATAACTCATTGCATGTTTTAATATTTACAGAGGACCAAGCATGATGCAGTGTCAAACCATATTGGAATCTCTTAAAACTGTGCATAACTGTGCATTTTTTAAAATTTATTTTCCTTTTTGATACAATCATCTAAGTTTCTTTCATTTGAGGTGATTCCAGTTCAGCCATGTGGTTATTCGGTTTATGATTTCAGGACACAACTCTGTCACCCTTCAGTTCTCATGCTTCATGTATTAAGAATAAGTTATGACAAGATCATCAGTTGCCTTTTCAGTCTGTAGCATGGTGGTCTCTGTCTCAGAAAATGCTGCTATAGCTAGTTAATATACTCTCTGAGAAGACGGGCCTGCCTTCCGAGTAACAACAATGTATGTAAAAGTCAAGAGTCCTGCATATGGCAGTTAGCATATGTATGTTTAGATAGGTAAAGCCACATAGTTTTCTTCTACTAAATAGTCACTCCTTTCAGATATGCTGTTTTAGACTGCCTTCCATTTAGAGGGATAATTCTGTATCCATGATACTGGGTCCATGTTTTCCAGGTGTCAGCTTTTCTTCAAAACAGGGACTGAAAAATGATGTTTTGAGCTGATACATGATTCCAGGATATATGTCATGTTTAAGCTAGTCCTGGGTTAATTAATTCTTTCTGTCCATATACTGCATAGTTTTGTAAATCTCAAGTGCCACAGTAACCAAAGGCTGTCATGCTCCTGTGCTCCTCAGAAGTACTCTTTCCTATTCTCCAAGCCCAAAATTTGACCACTGCTCATAAGGGCAGCAGCCCTATGCACCAGCTTCTGTTGTTAGTCTGGCTTGGCCAGTGTAGGAGACTGAGGTAGTATGCTGGGGTGCAGGGAGGTCTCACCTGAAGCAACCAGAAGGAACATGGAAGGGCCATTGCTCCCCAGTTCCCCAAGCCACGAAGGCCCCAGCTGCAGTGTGGGTAATAGCTTTGCTCATGCTGCTTCTCATGCAATTACTTTCCGTCCTGCTTGCCACTATCAAAAGCACACTCATCTTACCAGAACAGACTTGCCCAGTGTGTAGAATGACTTCTGACATCTGTCTGATAAACCCTTCCCAAGCTGAACACAGAAGAAAGTACTAGCCCCTCTTTATCGATGAGCTTTATGTTACCTTTTAATTATACCCCTTTAAATGACATACTTAGAAAGTGAAAAACAAAACAGAACAAATCCTCAACTTTCTACCTTTTTGACTGGGGAATATATTTCTTCCTGAGCCTTCCCCTAGCATAAGTAAACAAGACAAAGCAACCAAGTACACAGTAATTAAAATAGAACTACACATGACAGTGATTTCAGGTAGCTCTGATGAAGTGTAAGACTTCCTGTGATCCTAACATACATTTCATTAATTAATTTAATTTTTTATTTTTTCTTAAAGAGGAAGAATTTGTCAACACTACTAGCTCTAATTGCAGTGGATTAAAACCTTATAGCAATGGGTCTGTATCTGTCACTCCATATACGATGAGCAAATATAATCATACAAAAATTATGGGACAACATGGAAACTATAGCTTTATGACAGAACCAGCAGGTAAGTCTCTTCTTTGTTAACTGTTACAAACAAGACCGATACTAACATAGGGAATACATATTTTCTTATTGTACTTCATTATATTTTATAGATGTTATTACTATAAGCCAAAAAAATGCTCAACATTAAAGGAATTTTATTGACATTCATATCGTTAGTGTTTCTTTCCTAATTATTTAAAGTGAATCTATTTTTTCTTTTTTTTTTTTTTTTAATTTGGTTGTTTGTTTGTTTTCCTTTTGATCTTCTGTTGTAGAGATTTGTACTGTTTTGATTCTTTCTGAGGGGGAAAAAAAAAATAATCAAAAAACACAGAAACCAAACCATAAACCAAAACCAAAACTGCCCCAGAAAACATGTTTATCCAATTTCTTCCAGTACTTTTTTAGTTATACCACCTCTAGACTCAGCTAATATAGAGATACAGCTATAGAGAAGCTATGATTGGTTTATACTTGGAAAGATGCTAAATTACTATTTGCTTTAATTTCACTGAATAAGCAAAAGATTTTCAGTGAAAAATAAAATATTATTTCTGTGTTAGTGATGTAATGATAGTTTAAAGTGTTGATTTTTTTTTTCACCCTAAATACTAGGAAAAATTAAATATTTTGTTACTTTTAGCACTCCTGAGAAGTATGTAGAAATGGACATATAAGAACATTAAATATGACTACTGTTTTTATTAATTGTGTCTCTGTAGAGCTTTGGGAGATACAGAGGCTTCTGGCAGACTATTGTTTTGTTCCCTCTGTGAAATACAGAGAGCTTTTGTATCTGGTTTTATAGAAAATTCATGAAAACTTTGGAATCTTCCTATTACTCTCAGTTGTTGAATTAACAAATTTTTGTTTATAGTGGGAAGAATACAGGGATCAAAATTATCACCTGAAACCCCAGGAAAAAAAAACCCAACAAACTGATAAATTAATTTATTGGTAATGTAAACCATTTGTTCTGAGACCTAACTTCAACAGAAATTGAAAACTGTCTTTCATTTTTAGACAGCCCTAATTTGAGCATGAGCATGATTTTTCTCCCTGTAAGAATCTATTTTGACCATATTTTATTTTGGAGCCCTCACTTTCTGGGACTCTGCTTATATTTTAATAACTCAAGTGAAGATTGCAGTTCACAGTAGAAGTTTACGGGTCTGGAAATAAACCTCAGCTCCCTTATCTTTTGAGAAAATAGCAAGTTGGTTGCCTTTATGAATTAGTAGTATTAAACATTCATCAGCTGTTACAACAGTTGATAACATGATCAAGCAGATAGTGGAAAGTTTTATGTCTTCTTGAACAAGAGAATATATCAGTAGAACGCAATTCCTTGGGAAAAGAAAAACCCTATATTTTATAAAACAAATCTGCTCTGTGGATAAAAATGAGCAGATGCATCATAACTGCATACTCATACAAGTAAAATATCCTGTCACTTACCACACTGGATATCTGATCTGTTCATAAAGCCTCATACATCTTAGTTCTGTGTATGAAGAAAAAAGCAACTGCCTTTTACTTTTATTTTTTTCTTTGAATAAATGGAGCTGACTTATGCAGAAGGTTATTTACTTTCTGAAAGATTTTATAAGCTTTCAGTGAAAGGTCCCTTGGGGTGTATTTCCAGTCCAAAACCCACTTGCAACAACATACAAAATTAGAGTTAGAATACACAGATTAGATTTAACAGATTTTTTATAATTAAGAATTTTAACATTTTTTGTGGTTTTAGGCCAGCTTTAAGACAATGTGACACTTTAAGCAAAAGGACACTATTACAAATATTAAAATATACTGGTAACTCCTAGTAGGAAACATCATTTACAAAAGTTTTGAAACATGCACTCACATGGAAAACTATTTGTTCCTCTGTCTTGTCTGCTGTCCCATGTTCTTCAAAGGAGAAAGTGGTATCATATGTAAGAGAGAGAGTTGCCAACATATTATCTTTGCAGCCTGTCAGTAGTGCTCTGATCTTCTTTGCCTTTACAGTTCCACTCCACGTCTTTTCCAGTTCAGATAAGCCTATGTTTAACTTAAAATCGATATTTCTTTTTATCTTCTTAAATTGAGACTGAAATTTGTCAAGAAAATGTATTAAATTATTGAGAGAAGATAACAAACAGACTTCAACACATGCAGTTATTGAAATACTTGATTTTAAATTATAAGAATAGAACCAGTAACATCTCTTCTGTGACAGAACCAGAGAAAGTGACTGACGTTAGTGCAACACTGACAGCTGATAATGCTGTCCAAATAAAGTGCAGAAATCAACAAGTATATGGAGAAAAAACAGTATTTGAATTATCTTGGGAAAAAGATATCACCACAGGCAGTATTTGTGATTTTAAAAAAGAAAATCTCTTCTACTTGACAAACTATACATTTACGGTAAGTAGATTAATTAAATATATAAAATATTGCTGTTTTTCATTGTTTAAGCACAGTATACTTGATTTTAGGAAAAAGAGGCAAATGTGGTGGCAGAGGAGTTAATCTATGGATCGATAGGCCACAGATAGAAAGTAACCATTCCTTCAGAAATAAAATGCATATATGCCTAGCCTATTAATCCCTTGTGTGCTATTCCCCGTAGGTTCTGACAGCATGAAAAATACAAGCTGAATAGATTGTTTGTTCTTGTGTCAGAGAGAAATGTGGGGATTCCATAAGTTTTAATATATTTCTTTACTAGTATAATTGATATTTTAGTCATGTAATTTCATTTAACAAATGTGTGACTGTCATTTGAATCAGAGGATAAATATGGGATTTCAGTCTTAAGATGATAGCTCAGAAATAAATTGTTCAGGATTTTTCATGCTTCAGGGGCTAGTTAGTGTAAAGCAGTTCAGATCCTTTCACATGTCCTTACATCAGCCTTTTATGAGCCAGTCCTTGTTTCGATACAAAATATATAATCATCTCTTTACAGTCTTCACTTTCCTGAAGGCCTCCTGTTATTTTATCTTCTTTTAGGCATTTGACCTTTTTGGCATTTCTTGCTTGCAAACCCAGTGGTCTTGTGCAATCCCCTTAATGTGGCCAGTAGGAATATCTTTTATATCCTGATAGGTCTTCTTAGTAAAATTTAGGTAAGAAAGTAACCAGTAGGAAAGATGGAGTGTTATTACTTTTAAGAACCAGTTTCACTAATTTTACACAATTTTTTTTTCTCTTTTTCTCTGTGTCTTTCTGTGGAAAATGTGGTATCAGGGAACTTGAAAAATCAAGGTTTTGTTCCAAGGCTTTGTCTGTACTTTTTTCCAACAGATTCTGCTCAGAAAGCTTTGTATTTGGAAAATAAAGGCAGGGTCCTGTAGGAGCAAAAGATGCTTGCATTGCCCCATAGTATGAGACCCCTGCACCTTTGTAAGCTTTTTGTACACCACTTCCAGAAAGCAGTTTGTCTTATAGAAGAAATTTGATTAGTTCTAAACCCTGGCTTTGGTTTAGAACTTATTTTGTCCAATTCTTATCGGAAAACAGAAAGCCTTATGGCCTTAACTTGTAATGAAAGATTTCTGTATCACCTGTGAGTGTTGGTGGATGTCATGATTCCCTTCTGTCTGCACTCTGAATTGTTCAGGGAATAAACAGGAGACTACCCAGCATATGCTTTGGTTTAGTGATGTTTTGACACTGACTGCTGCAATAGGTTTCTGGCTTTCTCTACTGAGAAGCTTCTTGCTTGTTTTCTTTGTCACCTCTACTGTTTCTCTTGATGTTGCCACCTAACATGGCTTTCTTCCGAGATGCAGAATTCAGAAACCACTACCCTTATGAACACATCAGTCTTTTAGGGCAGAGGGTGGGAGCTGGGGCTTCACCTGAATCTTCAGGAGAGGTTTCTCTTAAGGGATGGAGTAGGGTCAGTAAGAACTTAGCCTGCAGTTAGGAATGGTGCTGAAAGGCCTTTTCCTCCCCTTTTGGAAGATTTGCAGCAGGAGAGTGTTGCTATTAAAATTACTATTATTCAGTCCTGTTAGTATCCTCCACTGTTTAATATTAAATTATCATTTAATACATTTAATTAGAAATAGAATAATAAGAATTAAGTTTAATTGTAAGATTAATTTTTCTTCACAAGTGTGAAATATCTGACATTCAAACTTCGAACTCCCTGTTAGATCTGATAGGAATTTATGTTAAGGAAATCTAAAAGATTGGATAAATGTAAAATATATAATGAAATATGAATACAACTAAAAAAACTTAGTATTTTAACACCAGTAAAACTATTCAAAAGTTAATGTTGCAAGAAAGCAGCTTATTTAAAAGTTTATTTTGGTTTCTATAATTTAACCTTTTAATGAATTACTTCCCATACAGGAACTTGTATTAAAAGCATCCAATTCAGTTCACTATTTGTATATTTACTATTAAAGCAAATAAAAAAATTATAATTTATTACAT
>JANHGN010018575.1:11499-22550 GCA_024605025.1 Megaceryle maxima
GCGTTTTGGCTGGTGAATGTTTTATGTGGTTGGGAGGAAAAAAAAAAAAAAGAAAAAAAAAAAAAAAAAAAAAAAAAAAAGAAAAAAACCCATGTTCATAGTATATTATATGTTTACTGGCAGTATATTAATATGTTAGGCTTTTATGTGCTTTTCAAAAAAATCTGTTAAATGAAAAAGTTTAATTGCCAAAATACATGTTTTGATATCTTCATTTTATGTATCTATGTTAGGAAATTTTAGCTATGTGCTCTGTTCTGCTTAGAAAAATGTAGTTACTGTGGTCAGAGCTGAATGAAGTTAGCATGACTTCTCAGGTGATGCAATTGTTGCATGGTGGTGTATTCATTTGGGGGATTTGTAATGTTGCAGTATGTCAACTTTCACTAGAGTAATGCCAATTGAGGAAGTAACTTGAAAGGAGATAGTTAATATTAATGAAGATATCAGACACTGGCAGACTTTTACAGAATTGGGAGTCACAATTCAGGCTCTAAGCCCCCTTCTTGCATCTTATCTCTCTCTGGTGTATCAGCTACAATGATTACTTAATCATATAAACTAAGAAAACCAACCAACCAAAACAAAAAAAAATAAAACCCACACAATTGTTGAGTAACACTTTATTAAAACAGCATTTTATTTTAAAGACTCCCTGATATACTCTTATTGTTCTAAATAACTGTGCCTGTATAATTGTTTACTGTTAATCTCCATTAGGTCTCAAATATGGAAAATTTATTATTTTGTTTTGTTTTTCTAGGGCAGAAATCTAACAACAGGAGAGCTTGGATTCTTCCCAAGTGATGCAGTAAAGCCTAGCCCATGTGTAAGTACAGTTGTTCAATTATGTTTGTCATCTTTCAGAAAAACTGCCTAGTTCATAGCATTGCTCTATTAATCTTACCTTACAAAAATCATATTGTTTCTAGTTTCATTGTGGTTTTTTTGGTATGTTCAGTATTGTTTAAAATATAACATTCTAATACTTTTGGTTATTGAATTGAAATAGGACATGTCAAGGAAACATATTTGAGAAAAAGACTTAACTTTTGGGAAGATGAATAAATTGAACTGTCTGAAGAGTTTCCATAGTATAGAACAAAAACATTTTATGTGAAAGTGCACTTTCTTCCTTACCCAGCAGTAAGGTGAGACTGCTGTGGTTCTAATCTGTTCCCCAGTCACTTTGGGTTAGAGAGAGGGATTACACCATAAATAGTTAGTTGAAAAATGCATAAATCTAATACAGAACTTTGAATTCAGACTGCTTGCTAAATTGTCCCTTCTCTTGCACACACGGGTGTTCTCAATCTAGAAAAGCTCAGGATAGCAATAGGAAAAGTTATAATGTGTACTCATGAATTTTGCATACAGATGCATTAATATACTGTACACTTTCTCATTGATTCTCTGCCCTCTATAACACTGGGCATCAGGTCACTGTATGTCCCTTTGTTGAGATTAACTGAGGTAAACCCATAAAGCCAGTGATGTAAACCCATTAACCCAGTGATGAATCATATTCCTTACTTTGCTTTAAGAGAGTTTTTACCTCTTTTAAGTTGATTCACAACAATCTGACTTTATTAATAGAATTGCTTTCATTGAAGCAATCAAGATGTGCCACTTAATGGTTTGTAAGTAGGTGGAATCAGCTGTTAGTGGCTGCATTTTGATAGGCCTTTAAAGCTTATATTGTGTTTTAGTTTCTAAAATATACATGTCATCCTAAAGAATATAAATACACTAGTATATCTTGAGACATCTTTAGTATCCTACATTTTCAGAATTTTGTTTGAAGAAGGATCCACAGAGTATTTGTAGGTACAGGCTCTGTTAGATTGGGTGAGAGGACTGGTCTGTAATTAATTTAGCTTTCTTTCCTCCAGCCCTTGCTTACTGTAAAAGTTTGGGATTTCCCATCCCATGTTGTCACTGTCCTGGACACCGGCAGTATCTGCTATGTATTTGTTATGTTCTTGGAGGCACCCACTCAGTCTTAGTATAGCTTCATTGACAACGATTGTAGCAACCACCACTATACCTTATAGAACCTCCACTATACTCTATAGAACCACCACTATACTTTAAAGCAGACAAAGCATGATATCCTAAGATAGGAAAAAAGTACTGGGGTGTTGTGAAGATTGCTTTCAAGTGATAAAGCTTTCCGATAAACTTAAAATATACTATTTAGAAAAGTATTGAAAATAATACAGTTTTACAGAATGAATAAATATTAGTCATTAAATGTTACCAACCTGTGTCATGATCAGAACAAAAAGATAAATTGATGCGTCACCACTGTTAGCTTGGAAGATGAAATATAAACATCTTACTATGATAAATGATGCAGTTAAAGATACTGAAACATCAATCCAGTTTTAAACATGCTATAACTTTTACTGTTATTATTAAGTTTAACAGTCTTTACAGCCAGCTGATATAAAAATGCTCAAAACTGGCATAAAATACATACATCTAAAGACTTTAGGAATTAATATTGAATGAAAAACTGCTGAGCTCTGGAATATCTGTATACCAGACTTGTCACAGATGTACCTATAAAATTTTTTTTCATCTTTGCAATAAGTAGTATAAGTCAGCAGACTTTTTCAGCACCGTATGAATAAAATCTGGTTCTTTCTAGCTTTTCTCCATTTTTCTCATTTCTATAGAGGCATTAGATACATAGCACAGCATGAGCCAAGGGCTTCAGGAATAATATTTGATTTTACTCTGATTCATAACAATGAACAACACCCGTTATATATCTGTCCATTCAAATTTATGAAAAGGACTACTCATCTATTGTTTAATTGCTCTGGAGGATGGACTTAAACCATCTTTGAATTTTTATTTCCTTTCCAGCATAGTAGGACTATTTGACAAATTAAGATTATTTTTTTAACTATTCTTTCTTACCAGCTGCTGACAGAACGTATGTTATTTAATTAGTCCTATGGGGGATAGCACAAATCATTAACAGTGCAATTCTTCTGTAGATGAAATATATTATTGAAATATCTCACAGATATTTCACAGACTTTGTAAGTGCCTAGTTGGCCTTGAAATGTCTCTATTTGATCACTTCACTAAACCATTTCTCTCAGGAATTCTTTGTCAGGATATTCATTATTTGTTAACTTTTTTCTAAGTCTTACCAATAGAAGCAGAGGTGCCCAAGTAACACCATTAGTAGATATAGGAACAGAAAGAGCCACTGCTGCTGCCGGGGGTAATACTTGGCTGTATTAGGTGCCCTAGACCGCAGAGGGGTTTGTGTACCACCAGCATTACAAATGCTACTGTTGGAGAGCCCTTCGTCGGCACTATTTGGCAGTAATGCATGTTTCCTTTTTTTTCTTCAAGAACTAAACTCGAATAATAACCTGTAACACCTGGATAGATTTACTGTTGTGCAAGCTGAACATGTGACCCTGGTTTTATTGCAGAGAACTTAATTGTTCCATACTAGTGTCTGCTTTGTTATTTAGAAAAAATGTGAGGTTTGGGCTGTCCTGTAAAATTCAGAATTTTATCATGAAAACTTGGGGTTGAGAGGTGTTCAAGTAAGTGGTTATGTATTTAGCTTGAGTGATAATTATGTCAAAGACAGTAATCAGAACTTCGTGAACTCTGCAAATTTTGGTTCATGGAAAGGAATATTAACAGTGCAGGGATGGAAATCTTAAGTAAATGTAAAGTTAGCTAAAAATATCCTATCACAAAAACCTGAGCAGTTTTGTTTCTTTCTATGAAGAAAGAGAAGTTAGGAGGGATACTGATTTAATAATCTAAGCTTTTTTTCTTTTTTAAATTCCCAATTAAAAAAAAGTGTTCTGAAGTTAACTACAAATATAGTTAGCAAGTGTTTTAAGTGAAACATTTGGAGTACATGCATTATAGAACCCTAGTATTGAGCCTTCTTAGCATGAAGGTAAAAGCCTTAAAATGGTGAAATTGTAACAGTTCTTGCTTGTTTCACTACTTTAGTATTTTTGCATTCCAGTAACTGTGGTTTTTGGAGGATATTCCAAGATAATGTTACCAGCAAAAGTGGTTATAAATATCATGTTCCTCTGTACATTACCTGAAGTCAGACTGTCTGCTGTCATCTTGTTTACAATATCCTGGTTCAATAATCACTTCATAGCTTCCTGTGCTGCTTTTTTTTCCATTTGAAAGCTGCCTGTTACTGTGTCTGCAATACTGCTAAAATATACCATAGCATTTTGGACAAGTTAACAGAAAAATTTGCATTATTTGAATCTTGCAACTTTTAATTGTAGAATGCCCTGACTAAATATGCAGGGAGGTAGGGGGTTTGTGCTGTTTGTTTTGTGCATTTTTTTTGGTGGTAGTTGGTTGGTTGGTTGATCTGGGGGGAGGGATTGTTGGGGTAGTGTCCCATCACTGGAGTTTATTTTGAGGTCAAGTCTAGAGACTTGATATAGATCTTGGTTGATACTTGAGGTCAAGTTAGTGGGAGTTTTGATTTGTGTTTCAATGAATTTATATTTATAGGCCTGTATAATAATATCTACCTGTGTTGATATGTTTGGAAGTCTCTGTTTGAAAACATTCCACATACCATAAATGAAAAAGTGTTAGAATAATGTTAGTGCAATTTTTTTTCTCTATTAGATTCCAGAAAATAATAAAATATTCTTTTGTTTTACTGGAAGAAAAAAATCATTTGCTTATCTAAGAATTTATGACATTAGGTTATAACTCTTCAAGATGTATACTAAGCTTCCACTAAAATCAGCTTTTCAGCACTTTGCAAGTTTTACATGTAGTTTTAGAAGAGTAGGATAATACTGAAGTAGCATACACCAATGGGAGATGGTCAAGATGAAATGCTGCTTTTTGTGACGACTGCGATACTGTGAACCTTGTGTGTGTATAAACATTATATATGCATATGCTATACATACATGTAACATCCATTTTGCAAACTGACTGTAGTTTACTTAATTTCTTAAATTGAATTTGTGAATCAAATTCCATACTTTATATTAAAATCCTGTACAAGAGGTAACTAAGTCAAATACAAAAGTATCAGTGATGTCATAAAATACAATCTATGAATTATCCTCAACTCTTGGAAGATTTATATACTGTATTTCCTAGTAGACAGTCTTTCTAAAGCCATAAAATTCTGAAAACCTGATATATATTTTATGCATGTTATTGTAAATTTGTTGTACATTTTAATGATACTTTTCCACAACATGTAGTATTGGCCTGTTTTATGTAGGAAATCTGAATGTAGGCATTGTCAGAAAAAAAACTTCTAACAGTTCTATTAAGTTAAAAAAAAAAGAAAAGTCACAGCAGCAAAAAATAAAATATTCTTTACTACTTTCAGGATGGTATGGAATATTTGCCCTTTATTATAACTTTGAAAGAAAATAGACTTGCATTCTAATTAGATCATCTGTTTCTTTTAATTTGTTTCATCTGGATATTGACAATTATAGCAATGCTATCAAATTGGTGTTGTTGACAGAAAAAAATCTTGATCCTCTTGTATCTTTTCATGTCCCAGGTTCCTAAACCAGTAGACTACTCTTCACAGCTGTGGTGAGTCCCTGTCCAGTCTTATAAGAAGCAGTAATAGAAAGACAAGTGTGTTTATTACAATTTAATTTCTATTGGTTTAATGTTTCTAGGCTTCTGAAGAAGACATTGTATAATGATTTGGGAAAGTAACACCATGCATTGTCTAAAAGCATTTCTGATGTAGTAAAGTGCTTAATGATTTTGACATTTTGCTTACATGTCTGTAGCTGTGCAGCCTTAGTCCAAGATGTCTGAAATAGAATAATAACGAATAGAATGTTTGATATTTAAAGTTGGTATTTTTTATTAAAATCTAACATTTGCTCTATTTATAGTTTTGTTAGAAGAAACCTTATCATTGGGATCAATCTTTCTCTTCTAAAGATTTTTAATACTTAACTGAAAAATTATTTTAGGCTGAAAATTGCTGTAAAAAGTCATCTATTTTGTGATAAACTTCAAAATGCATGTTTCCTGGTGTGTTTCATAAAACAACTAGTTATTTTATTTAAATATATTACTGTGAAATTTTACACAGTAGGGGTCTGTGATGTTGACTGCCTTAAGACTACTTTCAAAAATTGTAAAATAAGCATGACTTCCTTGGAAGCTAGGTCACTTCCCTCAATTAGCAGTTGAACCTTTAGTTTTGCAAATAAATGTCTGCTGACAGCTTCTCATGTCCCACCCAAACCAGAAAGGCAGAGCAAGGACACAAAGCTTATGCAGTCAGGCATGCAAAATTGGTGACTTATTTGTCTTAGCTTTAAACTCTTAGCATCAGCACAGTCAAAGTTGGACACATTGGGCTGATTTTTTTTTTTTTATGTGGATGTTAGTCTACATGACACGTTTTCTAGAGGTTATGAATAATTATGAAATCAAATAAAATACTGCATTTGTATAAATACTGAATTTTTACATAGGTCTTATTTTTGACCTCTAGTACACTGCTGGTGGCTGATTCTTCACTCTGTTAGGATAAATCCCAGTGGAACTCAGGGAGATTCAAAGGTTCTGCACTACTGTTTGTTGGGTTTTTTTTGTTTCGCTCACAACACATGGTTCGGAAAAACACTTGGTTTTATGAACTATTCAAGCTCGTAGTCATTCAGCTAACACTCAGTCTTGAGTAGTTTACTTACCAGGCATAATATTCAATGTGTGCACAAGTACTTTTCTAATTAAGACTTTTACCCTGTTACTGTGGAATTTTTTCCCATTTTGTACTTCATTGAAAGATCTGGAAATGGTATTTGGTTGCAACTGATGTATGTTCTTTTAGGTCCTCATCATACGCAGAATCTTGGGCCTCCGTATTGCATATTTCATAAACCTTTCTTTGAAGCTCTGAAAAACATCATAGGCAATTTTTCTCATCCTCTGTTATAGGTTTGCTGGAGCAATGGAAAGATTGCAAGCAGAAAGTGAACTTATTAACAGAGTAAATAGCACTTACCTGGTGCGGCACAGGACCAAAGAGTCGGGAGAATATGCAATTAGCATTAAGTAAGTGGAATAAGATCTCTTAAAGTTTTGTTGTTCTCATTTATGTCTAGATAATATTTGAAATAAATAAGGAAAATAAAAACCTGTTTCAATTTATGTAATCATGCATAGCCTTTAAGAGAGTCAGAATAGGAAAACTGAAGTTGCTGACAAAAATACCTGGGAATTATAGTAGGAAGGTGTCAATGGTTTTATAATGCTGGTGTAGCAAACAAGTCTACAGAAATCATGGTCTAAAACATTGTGTAAAACTAAGCAAGTGTTTGGATCTCTTTGTGATCTGCTTCTCTGAAGTGAATAAGGATGTCTGGTTGACTTCAGTGACAACTTACTCATACCCCTTGCATCTCAGTTCAGTAAAATGTGGATTAATAAATTCTGTAGATGCACACTATTGTGAGGGTCTTGTTTACTTTCATGTTGTTTATCAATGTGACTCTAAAAGTACAAAATATATGGGAATTCCCAGTTAGAATGAACAGTTAGCTGTGACTTTTTTTCCTGAATAGAGATTACCTCTTCAGCTGTCATTCAATAAATTTATTTAGTTAATTAGATGTCAACTTTGTTTTGGCATGTATATACATTTTTGTCTTAAGAATTTATTTGTGTGGTGTTATTGGGGCATGCCTTTGGGTAAATATTGATTGTGTCTGATTAAAAACACATTTATATTCATAAGATATTCATTGCCCACAGGTACAATAACGAAGTGAAACACATCAAGATCTTAACAAGAGATGGCTTTTTCCACATTGCAGAAAACAGGAAATTTAAAAATTTAATGGTAAGTATTGATTAGGTTTTTAACAATGTACAATTTTCTATGTGAGAGCTACTTTGGTTTGTGAAATTACAGAAGGCTGTGCAAGTGAGCAATTAAAATTGTGTCCATATGTGCTAATAGGATATTTTTAAAAATATTTATGGTTTATGCTTTAAGTGGTGGTAGAATGTGCTTAAAAGTAAGTATTTGTATTTGGGACTCAACTATGTCCCCTTCAGTGGCATATAAGAGAGAACTTGAATGCCACTAAGGAGTTAGGCAGAATCTTGAAAGGGGGGATTTTTATGTCTTTGAAAATCTTTCTCTACATAGTAATGAACCCTAAAAGTAGCTAGGTTAAAGTTCCTTCTCAGCCCAGCACATGTACGTGTGTACTGCTAAAACACAATGTTGCCTATTGGTGCAGCTTGTAGAGGCCCCAGAAAAACTTGGGAGTGGCTGGTCTTCCTCATCCAGGCAAAAAAGTGCAGCTAGAGAAGGGGGGTGTCTAAACTGCTGATAGTTCAGAAGTCCTTGTTGGAATAATAGTAATCTGGAGTCAATATTGACTAGTCTGAATTAAAGCAACTGTGTGGCTACTTCAAGTTTAAACTGTAGTAGCAAACCACTCACTAGCAAACTATAGTAATAACACACAAATCGTATGGTGTCTCATTAACTTTCACTCCAACTGTAGGCATAGTTCATTCCCAGAAATGGGAGTTTGGTGTTATAAATGCCCAGATCAAATGCCATCTTGTTCTGGGAGGAAATTAATTTTTTGACCTTTAATTTGAAAGAATTTCTTAATAGCTTATTTTGCTCAGACAAGGCTCATAAATACAAGATATCTGAATAAATTGCCTTAGTGCTTTTGTAAAATTTTACTGCTTAAGCATTTTCTGATGCATTGTTAAAGGAAGTTCATTCAATATATTTAGCTCAATCAGTTGGATTAAAACTTATGCTGCAGCCTTCCTACATGCATATCCAAGTACTCTAAAACAATAAATAAAAATGAAGAACAATGCAAAACAAGAGTAAGGAGAAAAACATCAAAAACCAATAAGCCTTATTTTAATTTAGCCACTGATACTCTGTAAAGCAAGAGCATCCTACAAGTGGTAAAAAAATCTATCTGAATTCTGTGCTTTGTCTGACCCTGTTTGAAACTAGTGCAGGATTAGGACTGGGGACCCTGAGATGTTGTATTGGTAGCAACAGAAATAATTGCATTTCTGAGATGCATGAAGGTGAACTGGGGTCACATGATCTCAGATATCTTCTTATGGTAATGTTGCAGTTTGATGCAGTGATGCAGATATCTAAATGGAGCTGAATGATCAGAGTTGTAAGTACAGGACACAAGCTTGGATAACAAAGAAACAAAAAGAATATGCATTGCATTAAAGAATGGAGAGGACCAAAGAAATGTTTAGTATAAAGGCCTTATTGCTGCCTATTTAGTCTTGCTAACATTGAATTTGAGAGGTAGTTAGACAGGTGATAGTAGTGTAAGCACTGCTTGCATATGCTGTGGAACAACTGCCTTGTTCTGGGTAGATGCAATAGAAAAAGTAACAGTGTCTGGAAGGAGAGAGGCACAAATGTCATCATCATCATAGTAGAACTGGAAGCAGAAGAGGGAGAAAACCAGCAGCTATGGAAACCTAAAGCAGTGATCTGCAGTGACACAGTGTTCTGTACTACTTTGGAGGTAAGAAAAGTAGAAGACCTCTTGTACATAGTTTTCATGGTACATTTGAAAACTTTCACAAGAGTAATTAAGATGTGCTGAGTGAAGTAGGTCAAGGTGCAGTGAAAGGTCAGCTCTGCTGCTGATTTGAATCATGGTTACGTGACAGACGCCTGAGGAGCCCCATCTATGCTGGCAGGGGCTACATATCTTAACTCTTTGTAAGCTTGCTACTGTGATTTATGCAATGAATGCTTTAGAGGTCAGTTGTTTGTTGACTGTTTTAATGGAAGAACAATATTAAAAAACTAAGTTTTTAAAAGCAATCTGTGTGACCCAATATAATTATTTTTCTCAGTTTATTTCTTGTTAAAATATGTTCCAAACTATGTCCAGTTGAAATTCTTACTATCTTTACTGAAGATCATAACTGTTAAAAACTTATGTGGTGCAAAAAGGTATCAGGTGTCATAATAATTATTTTTCCCTTTATCCAGAAATCCTACTTTGAATGCTGCTTGCTTACAAATCACCCTCTCTAATGCCTTGTTAATTTGAATGTCTGGATACTTGTTGATATTATGACAGAACATTTGGTAGCTGACATTGTAGCTTTTGTGCTGTGTTGATCTCAGATAACAAAGCCCAAACAGTTTTCAGTCCTCTGACCTTTCTGCTTACTTGACGTGCCTAGTGATTATGAACTGTTAAAAGCAGGTGTAGATTTTACTTAGCTTTGGACTCCACCTTATAAGCGGTTTCAGAGACATGCAACGTCTGTGAGGAGTGAAGTGCTCCAGAGTTCAGAAGATAATCTTCAGACAATTATCAAGAACTTACAGTTCATGCACTAAAATAATTTGGACTAAATAGTGTGTGTCACTTTGACTGGAGTTAATATATCACTGATGTAGGTTGTTCTAGGCTAATAATTGTGTTAATTTTTTTTTTTTAATTACAAGGAAATGATTGAACATAATACTGTTTCCTTATTTGATGTAAGCCTGGCTTGATCAGGTTTGATTTTGGTAATCTAAATGTAAGTAGAATGGAATGACTGAGTTACTGGTAGGAGTGAAGGGTTTACAGTAAATATAATTCTTTGTGCTTGCATGTCTGAAGAGTGAAATCCCACAGTTGTAGTTTCATTAATCAAATTAAAAATGTTTGCTTTAAGTTGTCTGGTCACTTTTAATCTTATTCTAGGCTCTGTGTACAAACTATACTGTAATTATTAGGGCTGATTTGAATGTAAGAGACAAAGGCAGGGGCTGGAGATTGCAAAGAATTAACACAAACTGTCAGTATTTTGATGGGTGCTGCCTTCTGGAGAATAGAAACTAAAGTTGCTTATCTCCTTGGCTACATAAACTACTTGAGACAGTTTTTTATATTTTCATATATATAATGTGTGTGTACACATATATATAAAATGTGTGCATATATATAAAGCTTGTCTGTGCACACATATACATACAAAGACACAAAATTTTGGATTGGGCCCGGGGA